>WWET01003989.1:0-21554 GCA_011038615.1 Limnodynastes dumerilii | reverse complement strand
CAAAAGCAGAAACAAATGGGAAAGAGGGGGGGGGAAAGGGGGCTTAGGGTCAGGATGCAGGGGGTGACTCGGCTTATCCCAGCCAGTTAGTTTACTAACTCCTTAGTAAAGGCTCCAAAAAATTGCTTGTATTAATTCATTTTTTATTTTTATTTGTCTTGACTGTTTGTCTGTTATTTATTAACAATCTCATTGTCAGCGCTTGTTCTTGTGTACTGGATACAGTGGTGGGATTCTGCTGTGGAGGCTTGGATTTGGTCCACAGTCTGAAATAAATATAGCAGGTTACCACAGGTGAAAAGACATGCCAATCTCCTTAACTAAATCAACACAGTCCCAGAAATAAAGGCAGTCATACATTCAGCAATGATTCATAGTTTAAATACACCTACAGCAAGACTTTGTTCAAAAAGAGCCAACAGCAATCCTAGACCTCTTCACTTTGAGTATGCATATATTCTCCCTGCCTCCTCCATGCAGGGGCGTAACGGCAGTCACACATTACATGCGATAGATAGAGAGGGAGTGGGATATTCCCTATTAGGAGACCTGCTGGCTGTCTTGTTACATGCACACACAAACACATTTTTTATTGTGAGAAATATTAAACAATTTCAAAATTCCTCACCAACAGTATATTTATGTAATCACACACAGTAGTCACAATGGGCCTGAAAAGCCGATCTGCGCATGAGACGGGCAGATGTTGCCCGGCGTAGCTGCAGCAACACCCGATCGTTGATCGGGCGTCCGTAGGAACAGCGTAGGGATGCTGGAGGGGGCGTCCCCCTAGCGTTCCTACGCTAAGGTTAGTGAAGGTGGGCGGGGGGAGGTATTATAATGAGGGAGGGAGGGCTTAGCGGTAGTACGCTCGTGTGTGAGCGTATTACCCATTGCTTATGCCGGCTGAAGTTAGGGTAGCCTTCAGCCGGCGTAAGCAATGGGAAATACGCCCACACAGGGGGAGTGTCGGGGAGAGTGGATGCCGATACGCTGTGCTTTAGTAAGCACAGCGCATCAGCGTAGGTCTGGCTCAGGCCCAATGGGCCAGATCCAGAGCTACGACCCCTTGCGTATTTACGCCAGCTGTAGTCGTAAAAACACCGTTTTGCATGTTCTGCGCATGCGCACGGCAGATGTTACGACCCCTAACTCTGAACGTACTTACGAGCATACGATCACCAGCGTACAACATCCGTAATTACGCTTCGAAGACAGGGTGAGGCATTTAAATTGTCCATTATGGGCGTGCTTAGGCGAGAAAGTACGTGCAGCCATTACGGTCGACGGCAATTGTGCTTGGAAGAGTTAAGGTAGGATTTGGCAAGCGTAAAACGGCAAAAATACGTAAAACCAAGAGGAGTGTATAGGGGAGTGCATAGTAATTACGAAAGCGTAAATACGCTACGCAATGAAACGTAAAGGGAACGTAGGTCTGGATCCGGCCCGATATAAATAAATATGAATGAATAGCAGTACAATGTTTAAGAGAAATGGGGAATGCATGGAATTGGCAGGCTGATAAATCTCCAGTAAACATATCCCGATTTACCACGCAGCAATTTAAATAATAAGGAAGAAGAAATGAATATGGACAATTTACATGCAGAGCATACACTGCCAGAAAATGGGCAAGTGCTTTACTTGTATGTAATTACCAAAGCAATGTGAATTAATAGCTCCAACAGAGTTATTATGGGTGGCAGGTAAAATGACAGTTTTCTACCTTGCAATTAACAAGATGTTGGAACCTTCACTTTCGTGCCAGGGACCTACATAAACGCAATTGATCTCATCTCTCCGCTTCCGAGCACGCCGTCAGCTGTTTTTACCAATTTTATTTTACATTTTCTCCAAAACAGATAGAAAAAAGATCAAAGGCATAAATATGAAATGCAAAGAAACTGGTGCATATTCAGGAAGCGAACAATAGCCTCAGCTTTTATAGGTCACATTTCAATATTTCTAAATGGAAAACACAGGTAAGTTGCAATATCAAAGCATGCAGGTACTTTGGGCCTGATCCAGAGATACGAAAATTCGCACGGCGGGCGAATGCGTACGTTCGACCGTGCGAAAAAAACATGCACGCCCCTAACACTCCCATAGTAAAGTACCTGCTTACGGCGGCTATACCCTACACTGGGTACTACCGTCGGCCGTACGAATTTTCGCACATAATACGCAATTCGTACGGCCTTAGCACGCCCATACTGTACAATTTAAATGGCTATCCCCGCCTCCCTGTTGTAAAACGAGCGCCCAGGCGACCGTCGTACTGAACGCACGCCCCTCGAGCGAAAAATTCGCACACCATACGACCGCTATACGCTCATGTCGTCCAGCCGACCGGAAGCTGTCATACTGGGCATGCGCAGTGCGAATTTTCGTACGAAAATACGCAAAAAACCGTCGTACACTCGCTCGAAATCGGCCAATTTCGTAGCTCTGGATCAGGCCCTTTGTGTTTAAAATGATATGGCTCACACAGTGACGATGGTCACAGATATGTCATTATTTGTGGTTTGCCATTTAAAGGACAATGTTATAGAAAACAAACATATGAAAATGTCATGTTTTAAATGATACTGCTGGTTACACACTAAACTATGTCCCTCGGCGACTGGACATATCACAGAGTATACCCACACTTTGCAAGCACTGGGGCTGTCAGTCTGCTGGGGGTACTATGGAACACCAATGGTCTGAAAATTGACAGTTAACCTGACAGCAGTAAAATGCTAATTAACGACCCTGTCAGATAGAATGTTGTAATGCCACTACTTATTGTGTTCATCATTACAGTATTCCTAGCCCTAATTACTAATCCTAATTATTTACCACATGCAGATCTAGCGATGGTCACAGGAGAGAAATACTGGATAGGAGAGATCCAAGAGCAGCAGGGACAGAATGGACAGATCAGGGAGATAGCCAAAAGCAGGAGCGGGGACAATAAAGGACAGAGGACAGGATCCAGTCTGTACGTCTGAGAGAGAGGGGGTTCTGCACTCCCCTTGTCACTCCCCTCTCTCATGCAGGCTTACGCTGCCATAAGCCTGCATTAACTCAGTAGTGGAATGGGTTTCCGTACGATTATTTGTACGCTAGGGTTACTATCATAACCACCTTGCGTGCATAAGTGACCTGACGTTATCAGGTCTGGATCCGGTCCAGAGTTGGCAACAGTGGGGAAGCACAGAGAAGAACAGACACACGCTGTTTAATTTTAATTTTTTTAACACCAAGAGACACGAGAAAAGGAGAACATACAAATTTTACACAATAAGGCCTTGTCCAGAAATCAATTCATGACCTCAGCACAGATTTTTTGCTTGTTTCCATAGTGCTATAAATGGCAGCTTTGGATACAGTTGGGGAATGACTGCTTTGCCTAGAATCTTTGATGTAGCACCAGAATAGACAGGAGCAGATGTTGCAATATACTGTACTCTAATAATAATCACATGGAGTAGCTGTTATTAGAGCTAGTGACATCTATGTCAACAGCTGTATGTATAGGTAACACATTTCCTAGAAAACACACCTTGATGTCATCTGCAAATTCATTCTACTTTTTGCCTACACAGAGTAATTTGGTCTCTCCAAATAATGCTGACAAACTGACACAAAGCCGCAAGGAGCTAGACCCTTGACAACTCATTCTCAAAACACCTTGCAGCAATTAGTTGGATGGCTGTGATAAGTAAAAGCAGCAGAAAACAGAGAACGCCGGAAAATGATCTTTACTCTGCAGGACATTGCTAATGTGTATTCTCCAAGATGAAGTGTATTAATGATACCTGTGTTCTGCACCTTTATGCCTCACAGATTGCAAAGATACCATATGCAAATTACACCTGCAACGACTAATGTCTCAGGGCTAATTAATTACCGCTTTGGAAAGATAAAACAAAATCTACATGCAATCTATTTATTATAATAAAACCAGTGGTGTCTCTAGGGTTGGTGTCACCCTGTGCGGTTAATCATGATGTCACCTCCATGGACCTCTTTCCATACAAGACCTTAATAATGCTTTTTGTATAGTTACTTATAAATCAACAAAATTAAATGGCACAAATTACAAGTGGTTAAAGTGAAAAATTCTCAACCTTGTATATCTCTAGCCATCCCTTCACCCTTATATGTCTCTAGATATCCTCCACCTTGTATGTCTCCAGCTTTCCCTTCTCCAACCATCCATTTGCCTTCATTGTAGGTCTCTAGCCTTCTCTTCTTCCTTCTTTTATGTCTTAAGTCATTCTCTTGTTCTGCCTTGTGTTTGTCCAGCCTTTCATTTTTCCACCTTGTATGTCTCCAGCCTTCCCTTCATACGTTTCCAGCCTTCCTTTCTCTCCTTTGTATATCTCCAGCCTTCCCTTCCTCCTCCTAGGATGTCTCAAGGAGGGGGTCACACCAGTTGACGCACGCCTGCCAGTCGGTAAGACCACATATCTTTTTTTTCTCCAATGGCCCTACTAACTCATCTCTACTATTTGCGGAAAAACTCTGTAAGGTGCTAATATACAGCACATCGTTCTCTCTGAACAGTTGTTTTATAAAACCTTTATTAGCTTCTAAATACCATTGTTTTCAACATCCATATCCCCTATTGGGAATAGTATTACCCTATACTTAATACGTATTCTCTTCACATTCAATTTTCCCTATATCATCTTTGGGAAAGACATTGATACCCTATTGGCATATGAACAAACATTTGAGTTTCCTTCCGCTTTTGAAGCTATTTTCTATTTTTCAATATTTAATGCTTCATATGGTGTTATTTGCTGGGGGTATTTCCTTTTACCTGCTCTTTTTGTATTATTATACAACTTTTATACTATTATTGGGGTAGATCTAGAACTACGTGTGCAATGCGTTTCCACGCGTAACGTATTTCCGCACGCGTATGTTCTATACACTCCCCTAGGCACACCCCTTGAATGTACGTATTTCACCGAGTTCCGCTTCCCAAACCCTACCTTAACTTTTTTTGCGCGTAACAGCGTACGTCCGCTAACGGACGTATAGACTACGTGAACGTACGCCGCTTAGCACGCCCATACTGTACACTTTACATACAAACCTCCACCTACTTCACGTAATTCGAACGTATTGTTGACTCACGTAAAATTGGCACGCCCACACGTAAGTTTTTATGTGACAAATACGTGAATGGCCCATACGTTCACAATTACGCTACGCTAATGAGCGTATTTTCTATGGTGCGCATGCGCAGTACTTAGAAATAGGCGATTTTACGTCTCGTGTAAATTCGCTCCGATGCGTTGTTCTGGATCAGGCCCATTATGTTTATTTGATAATAAATAAGTATATTTCTAATTTATATCTAGTACTTGGATGATAGCATTTAATTTCTTATGTTTGCATGAAGTGTGGTATTCCTCTAGCGCAACTCTGCTGTGGTTTTTTATGTTTCAATTAGCCTCACACCCGCGTTATTTGCCGCGCGAAGCTAACTGTGCAAATTTATATTTTTTTATTTTTATTCGCACCTCATAGAGGCCCGCATAAAAATCAATTACCGCAACAGACGGGAAAAGCGCACCGCAAACTTTTTCCCGTCTATTGAGGTGTGCGAATCTAATTGAATCGGGCCCATAATGTTATCTCTAGGGATGGCACTTCGGATTTTCATGTGATTGTTTCCCAGAAGATTCCTATAGATGTGTTTGCATTTTAACCACTCCCAGTTGTATGGAAAGGCTACAGACACCCATTTCTCCAGTTTAAGTGAGTGGGAAATGTATGGAAACACACAAAATGTGTATTGATCAGGTATCAGGATTCCTGCACATGTTCAGTATGAAAAAATGTGGGCATTCCGATTGACACCCATGAAAGCTGGGGAAAATGAGAAGTCTGCCACTGGACCATAATGATAGTCAAATGAAACTTAAATAAAAAATAGCTTGAGCCCTCCTTCAGGTTTGTGCTAGTCAGGGCCACCATCATCAAATGCAGGGCCCAGGACCCAGCCATGAGGCCCTGCCCCCTAGGTGACATCACTGGTGATGTCACATAGGAGTAGGACCAGACAGACACGCTTTAACAGCGGGCCGATGCGCAGGGAAGAATTTCCAGGTAATATCGGCGGTAGGATACCACTGATACCTGACGCTACAGAACTAGGTAAGTATCGGCGGCCCCCATCAGGTCCGGGCCCGGGACAGTAGGCCCAGCTGTCCCCCGTTGATAGCGGCCCTGGTGCTAGTTACCACCATGTTGTAATGTATTACAATTTATAATGGTTAAATAAAATAAACAGGTAACGTGATATAGGATACCTTTTGTTTTATATAGTTTATCTTTGGATCTCTGCACATCTCTTATTATGTTAACAAAAATAATCTATGAAACAAAGCAATAGAATGGGTGCAAGCTCAGGATACAGAAAATTAAATAATTCGATTAACTTGGAAACTAGCTTTGTGATAGGTTAATGAAAGCTATTTTTGTGCCTGTCATGCTTATTTAGCCAGAGGAGTTTCGAGTCGGTCTAGCAATTACTATCTGCTAAAGTTAGCTGCAGGCATTTGACACTTGAAACCATGACGCTTAATATAGTGCCTAATTTATTCAACCGGACTGGCACTTTATTACACCTGTGTCCATTCCACATCACCTGGGGATTAAATACTAGGGAGCCTACAGGTACCTACCATATGCCACATGCACGACTGACAGAAGCAGATGTCAGAAATATTGCACAAATCTGTTTATAGGTTAATGAGTAGGTGCATGAATGACAGAGGTAAACTACACCCAAACAAAACAAATGCCCCAGACACAGACATTAACCACCTGCTAACCTGCGCCTCTATCCATAAAATATAATGCCAAATGTAAGAAACACACATTTGCAAACATATGATATGTTTATATTATATTTTAGCATTTCAGTGTATAGAGACAATGGGCCTGATCCAGACCTACGCCGATGCGCTGTGGTTACTAAAGCACAGCGTATCAGCAATCACTTACCCTGGCACTGCCCCTGTGCGGGCGTATGGCCCCTTCCTTAGGATCAGGCCCAATGACAATCACCATTCCTGTTGCTGTGCATTGCACAGTCTCTAATGTACTATATTAATGTCCTTCTGGAGATATGGCCTCTAGAATGGAACACAGTATTCCAGATGAGACTGTAGCACGTTAATACCAGTTTACTGAGCCTTTGGGCCAGATCCAGAGCCACGTCCGCTAGCGTATTTACTCTAGCCATAGTCGTAAAACCGCTATTTTGCAGGTACTGCGCATGCCCGCGGCAGATGTTACGGCACGTAACTCTGAACGAACGTACCATCCTAGTATCAAGAGCGTAACTACGGACAAAGGGGCGTGGCAGACATACGACTCCCGTAATTATGCTTAGGAGGCGAAGGGAGGCATTTAAATCGTACAGTATGGGCGCGCTTAGGCGCCATTACGGCTGACAGGAGTTACGCTTTGAAAAGTTAAGTTGAGTTCAGCAAAATCCGTCAAATACGTAAAAAAAACGTCAAAAATACGTATGACCGAGGGGAGTGCATGGTTATTACACTAGCGTAAATACGCCACGCGTTGAAACGAAAAGGGAACGCAGGTCTGGACCCGGCCCTTTGTTACCTTTGTTTCCGCCTTTGATGCACCTCTTTATTAGCCTTTAAATTGATTTGAGCAAAACACATTTATGTGACTCTGGACCGAATCCTGAATTAAGTATAATCGCATGCACCTAAGTCCATTCGTACGGACGTGTATGTCCAAAATCTTAAATGACCCATACCTTAAATGTTACACACCCACCTAGCATAAAATTAGGCAGGTTCGTCATGTAGAATCGCATGTAAGGGCTTTGACAAGCCCTTACTGTATGACCTGCATCAGTCCCCCGATACACACACCATGCATATACCAGAAGCTGTATTGAAAGCTTTAAGGTGAGTGCTTCTATGTGAGTTTGCTCTCCGTTAAAAACACATGATATATGAACCAACATTGTTTAGAGTTAGGAACACCATAGCAGCAAATACTTGAAAGCGACTGGTGACTTATAATATATTTGCAAATGTGTGTAGCTAAAATTTCTGCCTTTTCTTTCATGACTAGAATGATACTTTAGCTCCTTTTTTCTAGCAGTGCTGGGGCATATTTTCCTTTGTGTCTGTGCAGATGTCAGAAATACCAAGCAATATAGAGGATGAGTTGTTGACATCTACAGTAATGACTAGTACAGAATGGATGGATTTTTTTAAAGCACCAAACTAAATAAAGTATCACTAAGTAGAGCATAAAATAAAATATCCAGTACTATGGCTCCTTGCTGATTGTACTGTATTCCATGTATTTTTTTTTTACATTCTAATCCAAGTTATGTGATTACTTTGATTTTTCCAGTTGCTTAATTTGCAATTTACTAACACTCAACTTTTTAGGACCGCTAAAAATTATGAACTTAGTAGTTCCTGCAAAATACATTAATTATGGCTGATTGTACTGTATTCCATGTATTTTTTTTTTACATTCTAATCCAAGTTATGTGATTACTTTGATTTTTCCAGTTGCTTAATTTGCAATTTACTAACACTCAACTTTTTAGGACCGCTAAAAATTATGAATTTTCATTGATGAAAATGATTCTATTATGTAATTATTTTGGAAGTAAAATGTGTTTTGAATGTGAAGCATTTAATTATATGTCAATTAAACATTATTGGAAAAATTTTAATATTAAATGCTGAACATATAATATATAATTGCTTCAGTAATCAGACTTCCAATCATCTAGATCCTAATCATCTGGAAAAAGCATGTTAACTATCATCCATTTACTGTACTGTAGGGACATGCCTTAAACATGCATTGAATGTATATAAACTATTTAGTAGTTCCTGCAAAATACATTAATTATGGGCCTTTGGGTCAGAACCCTATTCTACATTACATCAATGATCTTTGCTTTCTATAGAACATATATTACAATTACGTGATTATATCTTGTGAAGTAAAGGTTTTTTACATCTTTAATTATACTCCGAATAATAACTTAAGAGAGTTCTGAAATGGGAGATGCATGACAATCATAGCTGGTAGATCCCAAGTCACTACAAAGATGCTATAATCATGGTTGCCGACTTTTGGCAGCTTCCCTCCGGGAGATCCCAGAGAGAAGCTAGCGGCGCATGCGGGGGCGGGGCTTAATGATGCGGGTTATGCAAATTGTGTCATTAGGCTCCGCCCCCGGCTCATACTGCCCCGTTTTTACTTGAAATAGGGGTCGGGACGGGGCTTGATGCCGCAAATTGCGTCATCAAGTCCCTTCCTGTGCTTAGCAACACAAGTATACTAGTGTTGCTAGGCAGGGGGGCAGGACTTGAGGCTGTGGTTTCACTGAAACCACGGGCCTTAAGTCACTTGCGGGAAATTTGCTGGCTCAGTACTGCCCGAATTTCGGAAGTCTCCCGGACATTTTGGGAGAGTCGGCAACCCTGGCTATAATTAGTAACTGTACCATAGAACAACTCCTCTCATTCTCCCTCCACTTACTTTACTCGGGGGCAAACGCAGGATTTTAAAAGGAGGGTTCCAAATTTTTCACATAAATAATATAAAGAAATATTGGAAAATGAACCATTATGCTAGATTATACACAACAGTACTGATTAAACCTGGTGACCAAGAATTGAAGCCTTATATTACAAATGAATGTTTTTGCACTACAGTGCAAGGTTAAACATCTCCTTTAATATAACAGCTTTGACTGGGAAGTATTTTTCAAGAATCAACCATGTAACTTGCAGTTAACATAAAGCCCCTGTGATATTATTGGCAGGTCAGGTACACAGATCATGTAAACAAAAGAGGAAAATAACAGTATGCAAAATAATGAAAAGCAATCCCCCTGTATCATCCTAAGAAAAGAGAAACCAGTAATAAACTCCAAAAATAAATCATGGAAATATATTAGTAGACTAATACAAAAGGGAGGTGCTGTCCTGTTATCAATAATCAGTAAACAAAAAAGGGAGAAAGGACAGGTAATACACAGTCTACATTTACTGAAAAAATGAATTAAATATAATCACTTTAATTCAATATGCATTAAAAAGTAATGGTGAGTAGTATAAATATTACCAAGTTCCACAAGCAATGTAATCAATTTAAAATACAGAAATGTGTAAAGAATTAAAAAGTGAAATTTGGGGTGGTGGACCTCTCTATATTGTTTATTCTTTTATTTAATAATAGCATAGAACTTACAGCTAGGAAGACTGCTGTGTGACATAGGTGACAATGATACAAGACTCTGAAAGGGAATCTTACCACATATCACATGATGACTGGTGCCTGAATCTCCAAATCCTTTACACCCAGCCAGTGTCTGACAGTGCATCTTTCCCTGGAGGTTTCCATCTTACTATCTGGGTATGTCATCTCCTCCAAGGATTTTACACGGAATTTTGCACAGAATGCTGGATACTTTCTCATCCGATCCAATCCTCAGTAATTACAGGTTGACAGGTTCTTTACATTTTCTAAATATATGCACTATCTATGTACTAGAGGACACAGCATAGCTTATGTTCAGCCATAATTGTTCCCAGTGAAGGAATGCACTATATTCCCCTAAATAATAGCTTGTCAGACATAACTGATATCCTTACTGTGTCCATATGTCAGGTCTCGTTTCAAGTGATCATTGATAATGAGGAGTATAGGAGTGGCCATTTATTCCTTAATTTCAATATACTTAATATGTGGCTGTATTAATTCAATTTACTAATCTAAAAATCTATTTTTTGGGGCTATTTATTAAATATTATTGTTACAAAAAAAATGTAAGCATTCAGCGAAACATTGGAATAGATTCAATTGAGCCTCCGTAACAACACATCACAGGAATCTACATCCCCATAGAGCTTTAAAGTAAAATCTGCGCTGTTCAGCCACCGTAATAGACAGGAAAAGGTGCACTTCACGTCTAATCCCATAATTGTGCTCAATTGAATCTGCACTTAGTTTTTAGGTTAATAATCACAAAACCTTCAAAATTCAATTCATTCAACAATCACGTTCATCCAAATCAGAACAAGACAAAAATCACGCACAACAGCAAACAAAAAGGGCAACAAAATGGAGCTTAAATATTTACATTTGGAATCAGTGGTCGATGTGAAAATTTAGAAGTGGCGGTATGAAAATATAGAAATAATAGAAGTGAATAGAGATTTATAGCTTTTCAATTAAATCAGTGGGAGAAATGAAAGTATGGCAGACCCCCATATACCCCCGACGGTCGTACCCAGTGTAGGGTATAGGCGTCGTATGCAGGTACTTTACTATGGGAGTGTTAGGGGCGTGTATGGTTTTTCGCACGGTCGAACATACGCATTCGCCCGTCGTGCGAATTTTCGTAGCGCTGGATCAGGCCCAATATGTGGCTGTATTAAGTCAATTTACTAATCTAAAAATCTATTTTTTGGGGCTATTTATAAAATATTATCGTTACAAAAAAAATATGAGCATTCAGCAAAACATTGGAATAGATTCAATTGAGCTTCCGTAACGACACATCACAGGAATCTACATCCCCATAGAGCTTTAAAGTAAAATCTGCGCTGTTCAGCTACCGTAATAGACAGGAAAAGGTGCACTTCACGTCTAATCCCATAATTGTGCTCAATTGAATCTGCACTTAGTTTTTAGGTTAATAATCACAAAACCTTCAAAATTCAATTCATTCAACAATCACGTTCATCCAAATCAGAACAAGACAAAAATCACGCACAACAGCAAACAAAAAGGGCAACAAAATGGAGCTTAAATATTTACATTTGGAATCAGTGGTCGATGTGAAAATTTAGAAGTGGCGGTATGAAAATATAGAAATAATAGAAGTGAATAGAGATTTATAGCTTTTCAATTAAATCAGTGGGAGAAATGAAAGTACGGCAGACCCCCATATACCCCGCACTTCAAACCCTGTTTGGAATAACACTAAACTGATAGTAAATAATGACTTGTCACAGTAAGACTATTGTAGCCACGCCTTTATACTTATATGTAGTAATTATGGGCCTGATCCAGACCTTAGTAACTACGGCGGGCGTAAGTGTAAGATCGGCTGAACAGCCAATCTGCGCATGCACTGGGCAGATGTTACCCGGCGTAATTACAGAAAAGCCCGCCGTTACTACGCAAAGTTTAGTGTAGGGAGGCAGGGTAATGAAGCTGGGAGGGCGGCATTTGCTTAATTACGCCGCTGTCCCAGCGTAGTTACCCTCGCTTACGCTTGGTTGCTGAAGTTTGGGTAGCCTTCAGCTGCGTAAGCGAGGGTAAATACAATGGGGCAGGGCTAGTGTCAGGGGGAGTCCCACGATGTTACGCTGAGTGTTAGGCCCTATATTACTAATTCCTTTGTACTTCTTTAATATATAAATTTATCTATTTCTAATATAGTATTTATGGGCCTGATCCAGACCTACGCATGAGAGCGGAGCGTATTACCCCTGCAGCGTAAAAACTTTCACTCCCACAACACTCCCCTTACCTTCCTTTCATTACGCCCGCTGAACCCTACCCTAACTTTTGCATGTGTTCATACATATTTTCGTAGCGACGCGCTGTTCGTAGCGGCCTAAGCACGCCCATACTGTACAATTTAAATGGCTCCCCTGCCTACATTCCTTAACTCCAGCGTCCGTACTAACTTCGTACTATAAACACGCCCCGTCGCAAACAATATGGATGCCAGAATCGCCACTATGAAAAGGTCTTTGGTACGACCGGAAGTTGTCACTATGCACATGCGCAGCGCAATCAGTGTACGTTCGCATGCGAGCGTAGGTCTGGATCAGGCCCTATGGCTCCTAGTGTCTCTTTAATGTCTCACAGTGTAATTGTTCTACTATACTCGCAGACCCCACACAAACCTATATAGGTTACTAGGCTTCTAAGTCAGACTCCTACTATACTGAGAGAATAACCTCTGTAATAACGTCCCATCAGAGATCACACTCAAACCAACCAATAACTGACATCATTGTGTTCTTAATATGATAACATGGAAAATAATCTGCTCTATCTACAGAAAATGTGCAGAAACACAGATGTGAGCTGCGTACAGGTGTCTACACCTTTAAATCAGCCAATCACAGCATGGTGGAGGGTTGTCTTGACGATGACAGTTGGTATCATTCAGACGCATCTGACCACTGGCTGAGCTGCTGACCATTGGACTGCACTCTGCATTGGACTGCATTTTATCCTTATTATCTCTATTTATTTCATTGAGAGGAGGAGCTATGGCTGACAGGTAAGCAGGGAGGGTCCTGTAGTGACAGATGTTATACAGGGAGAGACAGGATATAATGGGGGATGAGATGTAGAAGCTTTGCTTTGCTTTTTCATTCAGTTACACAGTCTTGTAGATAAAACATCTAGATGGACCTGATGGTTATTATTGAATTTTCTGCAAATAGGATTTTTGTAATACAATTTGGGTATATTGGGAACATTAGTGAGAAAAGAATAGAATTAAAATCAATGCTTTACAATCCTGACATCCTCTTAGTATTTTAATGACAATGGGCCTGATTCACAAATATATTTGGAAGGAGAATTACACAATTCATTTCCATAAGTCCCCTTCATGTTACGCATCGGAAAGGCATTCAGAAGGAATTTTGTGCATTTCTGTATATGGGGCCGGTATTTCATTTCCACATGCCTAATCCCCACCGAGGTCATGCATGCTGAATAAGTGCCGGGGGCGCGGAGAGGCAGATCCATGCGTATAATTTAAGGTAAAGTTCTGGACACTTAAATGTCCAGAGCTCTGTAAGACGGATGGGAGTGACAGGGGGCGTGCGCTCCCCTCCTCCGCGCTTCCTTTCATATTAGCGTGCACATATAAGTCACACACAAATCTGAATCAGGTCCAGTGTTAGGGGACAATAGCAGAGTTTACTCATTTATTTGCAGCTAGTGGGAAATTCCCATAGGACTGTATTCACAAATAAGTAAGAGTTGAGTTTTCGTGCGTACTTTTCTATGGCGATCAACTGCACATGCCCAGAACCAAAATATACGCAGGGTAAAAAGGGCGACAGATTCAGAGAGACATCCGGCCAACTTAGGACTGGTTTACGCATCGCCAAATAACGTGCTTGGCTAGAAGGCTAAAACTGTTAATGCAAATTAGCTCAACACGGGCTACTAATGTACAGTATGGGCCTTCCAACAGAGTTAGGACAGACTTAGAAGTAGGAGCTAACTAACACACGCACAGGAAAAGTTAAGGTAGCTCTCAACCACTCCTAAGTAATTTAATTATTAGCTGTGAGCCAATGCGTCCTAGCTACCCAATTTCACCACACACCTGCCACATGTTTCCAATTATTGGATTTGTGCGCTTACTTAACTTATAAAACGCTCCTCGGTTTTTTCCCATGCTGTTTTTCTATTTTGTGCAACACTTTAACATTTTAAAGGTGACAGTTTTTTGTGTTGTTTGTTTATTTTTAAGTTTTTATCATCCATTTATTGAAACGCACCATTTTTGTAACAATTAAATGTATTATTTGTATTGCTTTTTTGTGTTGCATATTTGTAAGTTGTTAGATGTGCATCTATATACTGTATGTATAGTATTAGTGTATTCCAGTAGTGTATTACAAACTTTGTTTTTATGTCTTAAAACTAAACTATTACTGCTATTATAACATTCTTCAGACATCTAACCATATTTGATGGATTAGTGCTGTTTTTTCAAATAAAATATTGTTTAATATTGTAGTAACTTAAAATCATATATCAGTTATTATCTTATATCTTGTAAAAGTGTTATAGCTAACATAGACGCACATTTAATAATGGATATCACCCATGAATGCATTGCAGCAATGTTATATGTAAAAATAACATTTCAACACAGGAATGTCTGAAGTTTGTAACTGACAATAAATGTATTTAGCAGACAAGATGATTTAATCAATGATTTAAACAAACCCCAACATCACCACCACCAACACCATACCCACACATACCCCCATCAAGTTACATGTTTAATGTTATAAATAAATTTGATGTTAATGTTTTAAACATTCAAAAATGTGTGTTTTCTTTTTTTATTACAATATGTTGTACTACTCCCTGGGCCGGCCCTATGCAGAGTAGGCAGAGTAGGCAGGTCGCCACAAGGCTTCTAAGTGGCGCCCGCGCCGGGCAGCCCACATGAGCCAGAAACTGTGATGAGAAGCAAAGACAAAAATGCCTGCTTGTGGTCATGCAGACAGATCTGTAGAGCTGCATCTCTGTTCCTCTCAATGGGCTGGATCCAGAACTATGGCCGTCTTCCACAGACGGCCGTAATTCATTGAACGATAGCTACTGCGCATGCGTAGTAGCTATTGTACGTAATCTGCGTATCGTTTCGATACGTAGATTGCGTATATGCGGTCTTTTAGCTCTCGACCAGGCCCAATGTCCCCATTAAAAAAACCAAAAACTTAACATTTAATGCCCCCCATTTTAAAAAAAAATAACATTTTATAGCGCTGTTATTATTAAAAAAAACCTAAACATTTAATACCCCAAATATTAAAACAAAAATTACATTGAATATCCCTAATAATAAAAAAATATTTACATTTAATATCCAAATATCTAAACAAAAATTACATTAAATACCCCTAATAATAAAAAATGTTTACATTTAGTACCCCAAATATTAAAAGAATAATTACATTGAATACCGCAAATAATAAAAAAAAAATACATTTAATAGCGCTAATAATATAATGCATGAAATAAATAAATAAAATCATGACATTAAATTGATAAAAAGTAAAAAGAATACTTACCATCTTCATTTGGATCCAATCTTCCAAGCTTTTAATCCGTGGAGGAGGTCTTTGGGCCTGATCCAGAGCTACGCTGTGCTGCTGTTCTTATTTACGGCCAGCATAGCTCTTATGCACTCCCCTTGACACTCTTCCTGTCCCAGCGTAATTACACTCGGTTACTCCGGCTGAAGGCTACCCTGCCTTCAGACGGTGTAACCGAGTGTAATTACGCCGGGGACTGGAGCGTAATGGCTCTAACCCTGCCCCTCCAACCTAATTTACCTGCCTCCCCCCGCCAACCTTCCGTAACTGCAGCATAGTTATGGTGCTCTCTGCCCCTTCCTCCGAACTACGCTGCAGTTACGGAAGCATGATTCTCATCACTTGTTACACCAGGTAACTACGACGGCGGGCAGATGTCTGGATCAGGCTCTTTGTCACTGGGGTATTTTTATACCATTGGCCAGCCTGGGAAATTCCGTTTCCATGGTGACCAAACATGGTATTTTTATTTTTTAAAGACTTCTTTTTATTATTTATCATTTTAATGTCATGATTTTATATATTTATTTCATGCATTATATCATTAGCATTATTAAATGTATTTAAATATTTATTTATTATTTAATTCAATGTAATTCTTCTTTTAATATTTGGGGTATTAAATGTTTAGTTTTTTTTTAATAATAACAGCGCTATAAAATGTAATTTTTTTTATATGGAGGGCATCCTTGGGCATGCTGGTGCTTGTAGCACTACAAGCATCAGAATGCTCTCTTCTTCTTTTTTGCCAGGTCGAAATCCCATGTCATTCGACCCAGATCAAACGGAGGTGGCGGTTTCACATCACCACCAAATACCCGGGTTTTTGCAGAGAAAAACCCGGGTATTTGATGGTGATGTGAAAGGGGTATAAGCAGGCATTTCTGACAGGCAGAGGTAAGTAAGATCAGGGGAAGCGACAAGCAGAGGATCAAGCAGGGGCAGATAGTTCTAGTGCAGAAGTGCCGAGCAATGATGTCATCCCCGCACTCTGTGCTCCCTGTCTGTGTGTGAGTCGCAGAATTGAAGAATGAAGGCAAGGGACTGTAGAGGAGAAAAGTAAGGGAAATGAATATGAATAGAATTTAATATAGTGGCAGGTTGAGAGCTTTCTTTATTAAACAGGTGTTTGATTAACTGCATGTCTGTGGAGGGTTGGGGGCACCTTAAGTTCTGCCTAGGGCTCCGCATTGGCTAGGGCCAGCTTACATATGCTAACAAATACTACATTAATAAACACTTTAATGAAGTATTTACAATCACAATACAAGTATGTATTCAGTGGGAACATTACAAAACATGAATGAAAGGCAAACAATATGACATATGTGCAACATGAAATTTATTTTATTAATGACTTGTAAAAGTATTTTTATGTTCAAAAATATTTTTTAAAAAAAAAGAAATTTAATTACATAAATAATAAACAAAATATGAATACTTATGTCAATTTTAAATATTTGTTAAGTTTAAGATTCATTAAGTAATAGAAAAAGAACCGAGCTTAAGTGTGACAGCTGGGCCCCATTACACAGTAGGCATCTTGTTGTTAGTGTTAGGAATTTTCTAGTTATGTAAATATAGTTATGGTTGTGATTGGGTAGTCCAAGGTGGGTGGGCTTGGGTCAGGTGACAAAGTAGTGTCAATGTTTTGATGTGCTGTCACTCTCTGTGGAGAAATTCATTGTCCTCCCTCCCAAATTTGGTTAGGATGCATAATTAACATGTTTTCATTCCTTTTCAGATGTGACATGGGTTGGCGGTAGAGGTGATGTGTCTCCATTTATTATGTGGGGCAGTGAAAAAAGATGGGGGAAATGTCTGGGTGCTGGGGAGAGGTGCACCCTTCTAATGAACAGCAGGTCGCATGTCCTGTAATGGGGGCCTGTTCTGCCTCCTCACACAAGTTTGGGTGTGCAAGTGAAGAGGTGGAGCCAGGGTATTGGGGGAGGGGCCATGTTGATGACTACGGTTGTCGTTCTAAGTTTCCTTAGGTGACACACACCTGCTAGTTGCCACCTGTCTCAACCCTAAATTTTATAGTCAAATACAATTACTAATTTTGCATCAGTTATTGATTAATAAACCTATGTCCCCTATTAAAGCCAATAAAGTTGTCAGTGTCTTTATTTCTTCGTTTTGGTGACTGCTGTGGGATGGGGTATCAGCTGTTGCTCGTTTAATATAAATCTATAATGTTTTAAGAAACCATTCATTTTTAAAGCACAATTAAAGGTAAATGTAGAAGAAAAAACTCACACACACAAAATATACTTTAGATTTTAAATTGAGTTAATTGGACCAATAGAAAAACAAAGGAGTGCGATTCAGACAATTTAGCTGCATGATTACAACAACCTCTACGGATCTTTGAATTATAAGTAATTTTAAGCATCTAAAGACAACTGATTCACTGCTAATAAATTCTGCACTTACCTAATTATACGCAGGAAAGACCTACATCCTTACATTGTACTCCCTACAGAGGGGGGAATGATAACCTGGGTTCTTAATTGTGACCCACACCTGCTAATTGCCACCTGTCTCAACCCTAAATTTTATAGTCAAATACAATAACTAATTTTGCATCAGTTATTGATTAATAAACCTATGTCCCCTATTAAAGCCAATAGTGATGGTGTCTTTATTTCTTCATTTTGGTGACTGCTGTGGGATGGGGTATCAGCTGTTGCTCATTTAATATAAATCTATAATGTATTAAGAAACCATTCATTTTTAAAGCACAATTAAGGGTTAATGTAGAGGAAGAAAACTCACACACACAAAATATACATTAGATTTTAAATTGTTTTAATTAGACCAATAGAAAAACAAAGGAGTGCGATTCAGACAATTTAGCTGCATGATTACAACAACCTCTGCGTTTATTTACGGATCTTTGAATCATAAGCAATTTTAAGCACCTAAAGACATGACTGATTCGCAGCTAATAAATTCTGCACTTACCTAATTATACGCAGGAAAGACCTACGTCCTTACATTGTACTCCCTACAGAGGGGGGATGATAACCTGGGTTCTTAATTTTCTCTGAATCAGTATTGTGGATTTTTCGTGTGCGTATATTTAGGTAAGTTCGCAATTTTCCTCTTAACTGTGAATCAGGTCCATGTTCATTAGTCTCTATATATCTCCATCTAGAGCTGTAGATCAGGCAACAAACCAAGATAATATATAGAGATATTGAGGAATAACTGTGCTAAATAAAATCTTCTGATCTAGGTCACCTCCGCAACCAAGCACCTCGACCCAGGTCCAGAGAGGGGAGAGGAAGAGAGGTTGGACTGGACCAGGTGGAGAAGAGATGTAAGTGGATGTGTTCCCCTTATTTATCATATAAAATAAAAGCATATATATGATATACAAATACTGTCACTGACTACATCTATCTATATAAAAGCCATTCTCACCATTATACACATGCGCAGTAGCATCCACATGTTGGGAAGCTACTGCGCATGTCCAACTGTGAGGGGCAGAAAAATACTTTTTAAACCCCACCCACACACACATTCCTCTCCTGCATAATCTTTATAGTCTAATTGTATGACTAAGGAGTCTGGGTGCAGTGATGGTTCATGTTTACATCAGACTATAATCTCCATTTGATATACAGTGCAAAATACTTTCAGTATTATTCAAAATATTATATTTCATTTTTTTTTTTTTTTTATGTTTACTGTTGCTGCATTACATTTCTGATTCTGGCTCAATTGCTGTTTAGAAATTCAAGCACCATAATTGGGAAGAGAAATAAATGTGATGGCAGCAATCCCTCTCTTGGGTCCGGATCCAGAGGTAAGAACATCAGGGAACTTACGCAAGTCATTTGTGTAAGGCCCCTGACTAAGAACATCAGCATGTGCGTGCGCCAGATGTTCCACAAGCGTACCTTCAGACGTATGGAAATTAGTTTTGTATGCCTGAAAGTACGATAAAAGGGCTGACCCTTCATATACACATGCCGTATCTCCGCTATATAGGTGGGGATAGGCATTAAAATAAATGCTCAGGGGCGGGGAAGCACAGATACACTTTGATCTGCACAGCTTAGATCTCTGTGCACGCGTCAGAAGACGTCACCGAGGCCAAACTTCAAAATCCAGCATCGGATCTTGCAGGGTTTTGTATTTTGCGCCGGACGAAGCAGCACGGAGGAAGGAGTGAGGGACGCATCAAAGGTAAGTAAGGGGATTACTGGGGTGGGAGCTGTAGACACATAATGGGGGATACTGGGGGGCTTAAGACACATAATGAAAGAAAGTGGGTGGGAGGGCTGGAGGCACATGATGGGGAATACTGGCGAGGCTGCAAATACATGATGGGGGATACTGGGGGCTGCAGATAAATTATGGGGTTTCTGGGGGGCTGCAGACACATGATGATGATGGATATTAGGGGGCTAGAGGTACATGATAGGGAATACTTGTCTAGAAGGTTGTACAAATGTACACAACCTTGTTACAACGCCACAAGGGTTGGCGCACATAACATCCGTTATGTACGCTGGTTGTTACGAACAAGGTGCTGTCCCCTTCTTTGCAACAGTCGTATCTTCGCTGTAAAGTTGGAAATAGACATGTTAATGAGGGATTGGGGCGGGATGCCCGTTACGATCAGATATGCGAACGTGAGGCCGCATACGTGATAGTAAGAGTTAAGGAAGAAATCTGGACGCATAAGTATCTAGATTTACTACCAAGAGCAGGGAGTGCAGGGGGCATTCCCCGCTACGAAAATGGCTGTAATGACCTTACATGCCCGTAAGGCGTGCGTAGGTCTGGATCTGGCCCTATATTTGTATTAATATTGTTATTCTGATGGAGATGTCAGGGTGACAGTGCAAATCTCTGTGGAACTTGCATGGTCCTCTCTCTGCAGGGATGTGCCAGGTGGGACACAGGGACATGATGGAGGGTATAAGAGTTTGGGTGGATGTCTCTTTCTGGGGAAGGAATCTTTGTATAGATATTGTGTAATATTCATAAACTGAGCCATAAATGAGATAATGCTGGGATAATACAACATAAAGAAACCATACTTTCTCTTCCCCTCCCAGCTTCCTGTCTGGATCTCATCCAGGACACGGGAAAAGAATCCACCTGGAGCAGCCTCCGGAGCAGTTTCTCATCTTGCGTCCGGAGGAGCGGGCAGCCTTCTATGGCATCCTGGGTAACACACTGTTCATTTCACTATCTCCTATGTACAGTAGATGACATAGATGGTTAGAAACATGGGGACGTATTCAGACTTCCGTGCTGCGATCGGAGCGCAAATATACGCACGAACGGAGCAAGTTGCACCCACCAAAACCCCAGTCACTCCCCTTGCTAATCCGTCCTCTCGGAGACTTCCACCTCCACAGACCAGCCCTAACTCTCCGCTGACGTTTAGGGGCGTATGTGTCCTCCGTCCGCGCATATCTTTGTAATCGCGCCCACTTCCCCTCATTTAAATGCCCCCTCTGCCCATTTCTATGTAAATTCCTCTGTGCGTATATTTCCGTGGGAGTTCCGTGCGGATTTTCCTACGTCATATTCCCAAGTCCGTCCACTTGGCACTTCCGGACGTATCGTCTACATTGACTGCGTATAAAAACTTACTACGCATGCACAGTTTAAACGTACTTGAAAATACGC
>WWET01003988.1:137610-149018 GCA_011038615.1 Limnodynastes dumerilii | reverse complement strand
AACGTAGGAACACCAGACGCTATAGCCAGCAATGAGGCTCAAGCTATTTAAAGTCCAACCCATCAGACCTATTTGATTAACTAATTCAGCTGAGGGAAACCAGACACATGTAACCCAGACAGGGAACTGTACAGGCTGCTATGACTTCTCCTGCAGTGTGTAATAGTTTAACAATAGTTATAACAGTGACTGTAGATATACAAAAACTCTCAATCCTGTGTTAATTTTTATCAGTGTTTCTGGGGTTGGCCAACCCCAGTTTCATTGTTTATTTTACTATAAACCTTTTTGATACATTATTATATATAGTACAGGCTCTCCAAAATCTTAAAAAGGATACCAATCTAATTATCCGCTCCGCCGATAAGGGTGGAGCAATTGTCCTACAGGACAGGTCAGACTTAAGACTTCGCTATAAAGAAGCCTTGGATAAAATCCTTCACTATGCCATGGAGAACTGACTAATCACTAAACAAATTTTTGAATTCATGAAGGTGGATTTTCCCATCATCCCATGTTTTTATACTCTCCCAAAAGTCCATAAAAGCCTTCAACATCCTCCTGGAAGACCAATCATTGGGGCCAGGGACTCATTATTACGGGTACATTGCATCACAAGTGATCCATCACGCACTGAAATCTTGATGCAAGATATGTAAAGTAAGTTTGAACAGCGATGATATAAAAAAAGTGAATTGGAGAAGATCTCTAGAAAGGTATGTGATATACCCAGAGATTAGACCCTGTCTTCTAAACCTAAGAATGAATCCAGGAAAGTCTTTCCATTTGTCCATACTTATACCGACAAACATGACATCATTAAAAAATCCATGAAAAGGTATTGGCCTCTCATAAAAGAACAATCCAGGTCTCAAATCCTTATCTGATACCCACCTTATGCCTAGCTATAAATGGAGCTCTAACATAAAGGACCAATTGGTACATACAGACATAACGTTGAAGAAACATTTTACTAAACGTAGTTGTTTCAGCCCTAATTGCACCACATGCCGTTATCTTGAACAATGTACTTCTTTTGTCCATCCCTATACCGGTAAAAGATATTATATACGGCATTACCTAACTTGTTCCACTAGATACGTGGTATATAAAATTTCTTGTCCCTGTGGTATGTACTACATTGGGAAGGTGAGTCGCCAATTTAAAGAACGAATGGCCCTCCACCGTTCCGCTATCTGGGTGGCAGTGGAAGGCAAACTGTCTGAACAACCCGTAGCAAAACAAGCTATTCAAGCACAGCCTAGCGTCACTGAGATACTGCATCATTGACCATATATCCCCTTATTAGGGGTGGTAACAGGGACGCTATGCTTCGGACTATGGCCCCCATGGGCCTTAAACAATGCAACCGTGCTTGCTACCTATGAACATTGTATGCCTCCATTTTGTGCTTTGGGACTTTCTATGTAGCCTTTATGCTCCAGCATTTTTTGCATGTACTCCAAGATGTGTCATAGCTTGACGCCTAGATATTATTCTGTGCCCTAGTGACACCCCCATGTTCCTTGCCTTTATTATTGTATTATGGATGTGTTTCCTGCTGGATATTCTTCATTCTGTGCACTTGTTGTACTGTTGCTATGACTATCCTATGCCGCTATTTCGTACCTTCGGATTTTCTATGTAGCCTTTACACTCTAGCATTGTTTGCATGTACCTCTATTTGCAACATATTTTGAAGCCTAGTTATTATACTGTGCCCTAGTGACACTCTCTATGGGGTAGATCCAGAACTACGTTTGCCGTATGTTTATTGACGTAGCGTATTTTCGTGTGCGTAAATTCGTTACACTCCCCTCGGCACACCCCTTGAACGTACGGATTTTGTCAAGATACCCTTTCCAAACCCTACCTTAACTTTTGCCAACGTAATCGCAGTCATACGCACACATATGTATGGGCAAGACGAATTTACGCAGCTAAGCACGCCCATACTGTACACTTTAAATACAAACCCCCGCCTACTTAACGTATTTCAGACGTATTTTGGACTCACGTAAAATTGGCACGCCCACTCGTAAGTATTTACGTGACACATATGTGAATGGCCCAAACGTTCACAATTACGCTACGCTACTGAGCGTATTTTCTATGGTGCGCATGCGCAGTACTTACAAATAGGCGATTTTACATCTCCGCCACACGTAAATTCGCTCAGAAGCGTTGTTCTGGATCAGGCCCTATGTCCCCTGTCCCTATTATCGCATTATGGATGTGATTTCTTCTCGCTATTTGTCACCCCGTGCATTTGTTGTACTGTTGCTATGACTACCCCATGCATGCGGCCCGTGCGGGACCACCGTCCAATATCTTTGCTTTCATTTTTAACATTCATTGCTGCCTTCTTTCCCCCCCTGGATATGTTTTTGTATTATCCACCGATCTGTGCACGTTTTTTGCATATTTTGCATATCGTAACTCTCGTTGTATATTTGTTGGGTTGTTGTCGCTTCCAGCGGTTTCCGGTTTCCTTTTAAGCATTGGTGCAGCATTACCGCACAGGTCACTTCCTGTGCGCAGGACAGGATACTGTCTGCGGCTTGGACATGTGGGGAGGTGCTGGGTAAGTTAACTCACTTTTGTTCTTCTATAAATACTGTTTTACTTTTATTGGGCCGGATCCAGAACTACGTCCGTCTTCCATAGACGGACGTAGTTCAATAAACAGTAGCTACTGCACATGCGTAGTAGCTATTGTACGTAATCTGCGTATCGTTTCGATACGTACATTGCGTATATGCGGTCTTTTAGACCATTATGTTTTTCACCCTGATGAAAGCACATTAAAGGTGTGCTGAAACGTCGGTACACATTTCCTTATCCTGACTTTGTGTTATTATTGGACTTGTGAAAATCTCTGAGTGCTGTTGCTTCCTGAGGAGCATAAGGAGTACAGATGATACTATAGGTATAGATAAAGCGCAGTATAAAAATAATATAGAGACTGCAAACAGTTTATAAATATAATTCAATAATTTAAGATTTACATTTTATTTAATTGATTCTTTAGTTGTGTTGTTCTGTTAGGCTGTGTATGGAGTAATAATTTTTAGTTCATAAATAGTACTACACAGATAATTCAGAGATCTGAAGCCATGGACTCATATCGTGTTACACCCATACAGACAATATAGATGGAGCCACTATATCCCAGTGTTCATCAGGACACTGGAGCTGGGTGTGGGTGCTGGGAATGTGAAATGAATGCGCTAATCAGTGCAGGGTGTATGGGAGGAGTTTTTAGGAGGGGGGGTGTTACTGTATAAATAGCGTGTTGTGTGGGAAAATATTTATGGGAGCTAATATGAGTGATAAAATGTAGTCCCTTTCCAGGCACCATGGATTTATGACTCTAAAGGCAACCACTGTCTAGCCAACAGAATGGCGACAAAGAGATTGCTGCTAATGTCTTAAGCCTTAAACAGACCGCAAGAACAGTCAATGGGAAGTGCGGCTTTCCGATCTCATGTGTCTGATTATTCTTACTGCAAGCCAATCAGATTCTAGCTGATATTCTCTAGCATCAAATAGGAAAGTGAGAGCTAGGATCTGATTGGTTTCTATGGGTAACAGCTCCACTTTTCTAAACCTGCAGCTTTGTAAATCTGGCCCCTATAGTATATTTTAGTTATACCTTTAAACAAGAATCTACCTTAATTTTGTTTCAATACTGAATGCTCTACTTTCTTTTTATACTTTTTTTCTGTGCATAGTTTAAATAAATGAATCCTTAAGAACAAACTAACCTGTTTTAACATTGAGTTGAAACTGACTATGTTTGTCTGCTTCCATTATAGTCAAATGATGTCCCTTTATAACTGGGACTCTCCTTTGACTGTAAAATAATCATTTAATAATACATTTGTAATTTAATTTTTCAATTTGTTTAAATGCAAACTGTCCAAAAATCCCCTAAAGAATTCCAAAAGTATAGGTGTGTGTCTGACAGCTTGCCAATCAAATGCAATTATTTCACTTTTGAATAATTTGGGACATTTTTTTTAAATGATTTCATTCTGTCTGCGAGTATTGCCAGTTTATGTGGTAGGATGGACATATTACAAAGAAGTACTAGTATGACAAATCAAACATCTGGAGTTCATTTATGCATATGAAAGCACTCCTCTACAAGTAGTCTGCTTTAAAGGACATTTTCACTTGTTTTCTCATTAATCTGTCTATTTCTTTTGATCAATTTATTCTTAATTTTTTTTCTTTTACAAATCTGAAAGATATCCATTGTAATATACACAAGTTGGATAAATACTTCCTGCTATATTTCTGAAGACCCCAACCTAGGAGTACAGAATAATATAAGCCTGTCACTGATGTTAAAACTTTAGATTACTGTTAATTACTGTTAAAACAGATACAGTTTATCATTAAACCAACCCATTATCTGTGATATGTTACTACAGTTATGCTTTAAGTGAATATTCTGTATATGTGCTGCATATTTGTCAAATGTCTACTAATGCTGAGACACGTAACATCTAAGCTTGTAATTCATCCTTGTATGCACTCCCAATAACTCTATGTAACTTGCTCAGGTGCACAGCTAGGGTATTGAAAATGTACAGAGAAGAAAGCGGCACTCAGAGACTTGTAAAATTGAAAAAACTATATTAAATCATGTGGTTAAGAAGCATGGGATGTTCTGCTATATATATATACATCCCAGCACTGTTGCAATATATAATATTCATAATAAACACTAGTACACGAGTCCAGAGCTTTGCCTCAATATTTTACAGTAAATTAATGAAAGTAACATCACAAAAGAAAATATGAAAAATAGAATTGCGTGACACGTGACAAAAAAACACACACATCAGAAACAAATAAATAAATATATATATATATATAACTCAGCACTGTCATTAGGGGTCTTCAAACAAGTCTATATATAGACTTAAGAAGGAACTTGAAAATTAAGGACTATGGACCTGATTCAGAGATTGAAAATAAGAGAGGAAAGTTACTCCTGGGCAAAACCATGTTTATTTCAGGGGGAGTCAAGTTAATTGTATTGTCTGCATGCAGGGATATATGTTAGAATTGCTTACTGCACACAGAGAGTGACCAGCTTTACATTTAACATTGTTATTTAGACTTGTGCTGGGAAACACCACCTCTCAACTCTAATACTCTTTGCAACAGATAAAATATTACTCCCTGAAATCAACATGGTTTAGTCCAGAAGTAACTTTCCTCTTTTATTTTCAGTCTCTGATTCTACCTAATCCCTCCCCGAGGTGGCAGTACGCCACCTCTTTCTACTTAAAAAACTCTTAAAAGACCACACAGAGGCAATCTACATACCGAACTGGTACGTAGGTTGCGATAAGGACCTACTACGCATGCACAGTAGGTCCTTTACTAAGGATCCGCACCTATGAAGTGACTGCTTCTTAGGTGTGAACACGGTCCTAAGAGTGGAATATTTATGTAAGTATAGCTACGTGTGTGTGTGTGTGTGTGTGTGTGTGTGTGTGCGTGTTCTCCGCCAGACGAAGGAAGGTGAGAAGCAGCATTAGGTAAGTGAACCTTATTTGATCTATCTATACATATATATGTTGGAGAAAGAGAGATGTACTGTTACCCATGGATAAAGAGGCTGCACACCAAACTATTTGAAAATGTACTTACATTGTTTAAATAGTAAATTGTTCTGTTATAATAATTAATAAAACAACATTAGAAAAAAAAAACAAAAAAAACATGCTCATGCTTTTTCAAAGTGTTTGTCATTACTTCTGCATGGGTGTCGTGTAGATAGATAGATAGATAGATAGATAGATAGATGGCCCTGGGGGGAAGAGGGGCTTATTTCTGTCCAGTCCCTGTTGCGACTTACCTATAATTTGAATGGCCCTATCAGCTGCTAAATGATGCAGCTGCGTCTATTGTTGAATGTTTGTTTCAAACTGTCAGTACCCCACAAAAGGTGGGCCTGTGTGCTTTATATGGCTGATTTTTAGTCCCAGTCCGGCCCTGCTCTCCTCCGCAGCATCTCCTCCCTCTCTGATCAATGACGCTGGCGTGACCCCAAGGGCTTTGCGTCATTCTTCAGGCAGAGAGCGCGCGCGGCTGAAGAGTTAGGCTCCGTGACAGCAGGTAAGTGATTGTTGGGGGCCGGGGCCTGTAATATATTACAACTTAAAACTAGGGAGGGGGGACTGCAATATATGATTAAAACTAGAGTGGGGGGGCCTGCAATATCTAATTAAAACTGGGGAGAGGGACCTGCAATCTCTAATTAAAACTAGGGAGGGGGGCTGCAATATCTAATTAAAACAGTTTGGGGAGGGGGAGACAGGACAAACTTTGCCTAGGGTGCCCAGGGACCTAGCACCGGCCCTGCACTCTATAGGACACTGGATATTGATTTGTATCTTTTGGTGCAGGTACTTAGATCTGGATCAGTCCTATTGTGTGCATTTTGCTTTGCTGACAATAAAATAGTTACCATTTTTAATAACTAAGTTACTTTTCTATAGTATTTTTATTTTGTATGAACATTTAAGATACACTGTTTAGAGCACAGCCCAGTCTTCAGAGACTATCAATGTAACAAAAGAAGTTAAGCATTATAATTAGATATAGTTTGTGTGAACTCCATTTAAAAAACAATTACAGGAAAAGTGGTTTTGTATTAGGTGGTCTGAGACCTGCATCTGACCTTCTCTATGTTCTTAACATCATTGAACCACTGCTTCCTGTCTCTTGTCACTGTAGAGTTTCTACATTGGGTGAAATGATGCATTTCACAGCAAGCAAACATAAAATCTGCCGCTTTTGCCAGGAATACGTAAGCACATGCTCAGATTTTTCATGGTCTGATTAAACTTTTCAATACACCAAAGTATACATGCTATCTGTTATGATGTGGCACACCGGAAAGGCAGGGAGAAGAGGCCACACCAGAGACAGAGGTAATATACACACAAGACAGGCAACAGACTAGTAGAAGGAGGGAGATTCTAGGGCAAAGCCCAAAACACAGATTAGGGGAACACAGACGAAGACTGAGCAACACATAAAGAGCGGCAGAGAATGCAGGAAGGCAGGCACTATGTGCCAAAATAAATCCAAGCAGCATCAAGGGTATGAATTTGGTGCAGTTTAATGAAACCAGCAATACACTGACTGCAAAGGCAAAATAATGGCAAGCACTATGTGCTGGATAATGCAGTGTAACCACACAACAAATATAATACAAAAATAATAAGCAAGCACTATGTGCTGGATAAGGCAGGATAAACACACAACAGAGATAATACAAAATAATAAACTGCACACTAACACAAATATCAGGGAAAGGGTGCAGCAGCCAAAAGTAAACAGACAGACCGGAGAACTGACAGGAATACTCAGACAGGAGGAATGGACAACGACTGGAAACAGATACAAGGGCTGGAACAAAGATCAATAAAGATGAAACAGAGAGCAGAGAACTGAAGGCTAGAATTTATAAGCACACAGAGAACAGGAGGCTGAAAGCTAAGAGCAGTAGCACACACCAACATGAGCTGGAAACTATGACCCACACATATGCACTGGTTCAAGGGGAATATAGGTCCAGTCCACAGGTGTGGGATAACAAGACATAATTAGGACAACAGACAAAGAACCCACTAGCAGCCTCTAGTGACAGGAACTATAAATGTCCATAACGACATACAGGTCTGCCCCTATGGGCAGAACAAGATACTGCAGTCCGGATTTAACACTATCACACATCTACTGTATATATGTGGTTCATTCAGGCTTGTCTAGTGCAGGAGTGTGTGGAAGCAACAGAGGGGTAATTAAACCAAATTGATATCTGTAACCTGAGTCACCTAGGCTGACCATTTCTGTGCAATAATGTGCTTTTAGATTACACCAGTATGTTCAAAAGGTGCAGTATGTGAATGTGATGTTGAGCTCGGCAAATTAACCTGATGTTGTTAGAACGCTACCAGACTTCCATGCTAGAAGTTATTCAGAAGGTGGGGCGAGAACGGGTAGCATGCTGGGATGTATTTATATTGAACAGTAAGGGTTTGGCTAGGCCCTTACACACAACCTCAATATTAAAGTAGGTATTGCTGCTGGAAATGCGAAAGGAGTGGTACCTACTCACAGTTATGGTAATTAGGATTGCACCGCAATCTGATAGCAGCTGTTGTGTCTTGTAGATCTGCTCACTTCTTAAATCAGGATCTGGTGCATAATATGTCTATAGTAAAGCACAAAGTGATATATTAAAAAAAACATGACATATATAAATCTATAATAGACAACTAGATATAGTGGCAAGCAGGGGTGGAAAATTAGGTGGAGAGATGGTGAGCTTCCATGATACATCCTAAATATATATAACTCAGTATGATATTTCCAATATGATGCAATTTGCATCATAGGCAATCTACATATCCAGGGAGGGATTTATATAGGGCTACAGAAGCTATATTGGTAGGTGCAAATTTGTGCTGCTGTAACCAGAAAATCTGAAGGAAACACAGCTGTTGCAAGTGTAAGAAAATCTAAAAAAAAACAAAGGCTGAATAAACCAGGGCTGCTGAAATCCAAGTTTTATTAAATAGGCTGCTAAATCTTCAACTTTGTTTTGATCATCTAGCAAAGCGCTTCTCAACCTTTTTTGGTGGAGTACCAGTTGACCACGAAGGTGGGTCCTAATTCGATAGGGCCATTTTCTCCCAGCCAATTTCGAACTGGCTTAGATATCATTTGCTTATGCCTTGATGAGGCATAGTAATCAATCCCCGGAGCACTGAACACGGTGCTCCGAAAGGTAAGTGTTGAAACCAACCCCAACCCTTCCACTAATTCTGACCCTAACCCTTTAAGCACGTCCACATGGTGGGAGGTATTTATATTGAACAGTAAGGGTTTGGCTAGGCCCTTACACACATCCTCAGTATTATAGCAGGGTACTGCTGCTGGAAAGCCTTAAATGCGAAAGGAGTGGTATCTATCTACTCACAGTAGGGTACTGCTGCTAATCCTAACCCTAATCCTCACTTCCGATTGGCATACTCACCCATTCTGAAAAAAAGTTCTAAAATGGATGGGAATTCGAACAAGGGACAGCCGATAAGGAATCTTCGTCTGTCCCTTCTTTTCAATACCATCCTTCTATGCGGGGACTCCCACCGGTTGACCACTATCAAATCATGTAAAGTACCACTTTGCATATTATGTAGACACATCTCAACGACCCATACATGTTTTTTTCAGGGTTTTTGCAGTGATTTTAAGGTGCATTTTCTACATTTACCATTTAGCCCCCAATATATTTTCTTAATATTATTAGCACTGTAAACTATTACTGACACTAATACTTACTATTAATTGTGTCCTTGGCCATTTGGTATCTTACTTCCTTACAACCTTGTCCAGTTGTTCTGAGTAACTCCTCACAGTGAACCAAGTACCACCAGTGGTACTAATACCACTGGTTGAGAACCTCTGATCTAGCACATTTGCCCCTAAAAACTTAGATTTATTTTTATTTTCCTGCACAAATGGTCTTATAGTCAGGATTGCAAGAAAATGGCTTTAAGCTGCCTTTGCAGTACCCTATTACTTTGCTGGGAATGAAGGTTATATTTTGAGGGGACAACCCTATAATAATAAGGAATAGGCATTCTTCCCTTTCCCTTAGCTGTAAAATAGGCTGAATTCACAAACCATAAATACTTCACTGACTACACAGTAAATCTCAGTCAACCATGTGGGTGATACATGGAGAAGAATGTACGTGGATAAGCAACCAAATGACACAAATTAGGAAGCATGTAACCTGGTCCCTTATGATTGTGCTTAGGGCCAGGTGGGTGGACCACCCATATCACATTTCTTTTAAAGATTGAAATGATTTGTAGAAGGATGACATACTGAGTCTCATTTCACAGGCTAACATTTGCCATCCAGCCCCTGCACAGTGCTTTTTGCATTCTCCGGATTCTAAAACGCCATTGCAGACATTTCTCAAATAAATATACTTTCTAAAAGTTGATAAAAGCACTATTAATATAATGTACTGTATATTCACTGGGTAAATCTTACTCTTCTGAGATCATTGTCACCTCATCAGGTTTGTGTAGAGGAAAATAGAGGTGTGATAAACCCACTCTGTTCATTCCCGGACAAGTTCTAATATTTCCAAGAAACAACATAAATATCATTGAAGAGGATTAATTTTACAGCACAAGAAATACATATAGTAAATTGTACCCTTTGCAAAGCAAGGATCTAATGTAGAAAACTGAACCTAAATTAACTATTTTTCCTTTCCTTTAATTTTTCAAACCAAATATATTTCAGTACTGTTTTATTTCAAGATAATCAATTGTGAGTCCAGTGTTTGCTTTTGATAATTGGATCTGATGTCATTTGAATTACTTGGCATTCACACATTCTAGGGCTTTCCTTAATCATGATTATAACGTATGCTGGAGAAAGTGCTACTTTTCACCAAGGTGTCTGAAAGGAGCTCTTGAAATATCTACTTGGATTTCAGGAAACCAAAAATAGTTGAGACTTGATTGCTGTGTTATGGCATTACAATATTTCCTATACCTGCCAGATTCTTAAGTCTGGTAGATTAATACTCTGCCGGCAACAATGAAAGGCTAGTCATATGTTTTTACAGTATATTTACAAAAAAAATCCCAAATCATTTTAATTATTCTACCATTACATGTTTAGCCCTGAAACATAGCCCATTTTCCCCTTCCATTAGTGCCACAGTGTCCTGTTCATTTATAAACAAAACACAGGTTTCCAAAAACAAAAATGTAGGAACATAAATTTTCTGTTTCCCTGCAAGAAGTAAATTTTAATCCCAGACCTGTGTGATTTTACTGGTTATAATTCTATAAGTTTAAACTTTAAAACTTTGGGCCTTATACAGATTTAAGAACTGCTAAGTTCCGTGCAGTACAAGTTCTGTGGAAGGGGTCGGTCCTTCACTTTCACGTGGTAATGAAGGGCCAGGGGTGGAGAGCAGCGGTTTTACATGGATATTAGACCGTGCAGACACAGATCCATGCAGAGGAGATCTGTATCAGGCCTATTTCATATAAATATCATTACACACATGCAGAGCCGGCCCACTGATTACGCCAGTTACGCTGCTGCGTAGGGCGCAGCGCACAGGGGGGCGGGAGCAGCCCCCCGCTTCCATGACTTACCTTTTGTTGTTATCTGCTGCGGCGCTGCTGTGAGTAAAGGGGGTGACGGAGAGATGAGGCTCCGTCACCCCCTTTACTCACCTCAGCGCCGCAGCAGAGTCCGTGACTGCCTCTATCCGCAGCATCTCCTCTGATGATCAGAGAGGAGATGCTGCGGTGGAGAGAATCAGTCACGGACTCTGC
>WWET01003988.1:122947-136490 GCA_011038615.1 Limnodynastes dumerilii | reverse complement strand
GTGTTTCTGGTGAAGTTGTATTAAAAGAATGGAGTTAAGAAAGACTGTCATATTTACTAAGCAACTGTTAATGCTACTACCAAAAAAGAAGCACAATATTATGTTAGCTATGCCTAAAATGTAAAATAAATATGTTTGCATCTCTCTATAATTCACTGCAATTCAATAATCTTCCTATAATGGTGTACAATTCAATGCAATGTACCAGATTTATTTCTATTTCACTTAATGCGCTTTAAGCTTGTGTGTTTAATTTATTGCACCATCCATGGGGGGGCGCAAAAATCTATGTTTGCTTACCAAAAAATTTGGGCTTGGGCCGGCCCTGCACACATGTGACAAATATACTGCCAGAAGAGCAAACCTTTGCAGTGTGGTCACCTAATAGTGTGCAAAGTATGGGCTCACCTTTATCATTGCCTAATTAATGGGAGCTTCTTCACAGAAGCAGGACAATTGTTATATGTTTTCTTAATGTATAATGCTGTAAATTGGGATTTTTTTTTATACAAAAGGCTATGCCTTAAATTCACTAATGAAGAATAATTTTCTTGTTATTGTTTAAAACAGTTTTGACTGTCTATAACATTTATTTATGTAGTGCCACCAATTTCCGCACCGCAAAGAATATTTATCATTCACATCAGTCCCTGCCCCATTACTTGCCACATAACACACACACACACACACACAACATAACACACACTCAGACACACACACACACAGACACACACACAGATTCATATGAGTCAGCCACCAATTACTCTATTACCATGTTTTTTGGAGTGTGGGAGTTTCAACTTTTCACCAAACTCATCTCTCATATTGTAAACTGCATGAGCACATTTGTAGGTTCCAGTATACAGTATACCCTGGCTTCTCTAACATGACGCACATGTTGGTTCATGTTTTATATTTTACTGCAAAAACCCACATACCTATGGATTGCTCATTCCGATCTTTATTACTCCCCAAATTTAATGTTGACACAGCTGACATTTTCTTGTATGAAAGCTTGTTCAGTGTGAAAAATAGTTATGGCATGTTTTCTTTAACTTGTAGTGATAAAGCCATGCAAATGCATGTTTGACTGTTTCATTTTTTTCCTTACTGACTTAAAGAATGAAGAATAAAGAAATAGTTTATTTATAAATTATGCAATGCAATAATATAGCTCTATGCACTTGAGAATGTAGATATACAGAACAAATGCTATTACTTAATTACTTTTGAATGGACGGCCTATACTGTGATACTTGCCTCAGCTAATTCTGGTTAATTCAAGTGTGCATTCAAAATTGCTTTGCTTTCATGTGTAGGGATCTCTCTGAGTTCCTTCACATTCATTTTTTCATATATAACTTTTTCTTAGCAATAGAATAGCACCTTGGTCATTACTCTTTCAATTTTCATTTCTTGACACTTCCAACTCTTCATTTAAGTTACACAGTCCTGTATTTCCCTCTCTTCCCCTTTTTCCCCTTTATTATATACTGTAAAACACCCCCTTTATGGAAGTCTGGATCTGGTGCAATGTTATTACTTTGACATATTCCTATAACTGAAGAGCAGAATAGCCATAGATATGCTTTCCTATATACCTGTGACCAAGGAGGTGCATTTGCACAAAAGATATCTCTCCAGTGTGGACTTTTTTTTGTTCATAAATCCCAGTTGTTATCATTTGAAAATAGCTTTTTTAGATGCAGGAGGTGAATTTCTCTTAATGCTGGAATGTGCCAGTGTGTTACAGAGGGATTATGAATTCAGCAGTAAATTCTGATGTGCTCTGATATGTTGTCAGAAGGAATTTCCTGATAAATTATGTGTGGGAACTGACTCTTCTCTTTATTTAGATTCTTAGTTATAAGCTAGATTTCACACATTCTGGTAGTGTCCTTTTATTATGACAAAGCACTATTGAATACCACTGATACTTCATTTCAAAAAGCACGAGGAAAGGAAAATTCAGAATTTGATAGTGACACATTTGGATGACTTTCATATTGTGGTTCTGTCATTATATATGATATATGTCAACTGACAATATGAATCAACCAAGTGGATACTGTTGTACCAGCTGCTAGGCTATTGCAGATAGTTATCTATCTCTGTCCACGAAAATATCACTTATGTGTATCATAAATGTTTAAATACCAGAGCCAAATATTACAGCTCCAATGCGAATGCATTAGATTATAATCCCATCATAACACATTGACAGTCAATATTGCATAAGATACATATTCATTTTTAATGTGAAAAATGTCTAACATCACAACATGGTATTGTGGCTCAAACTTATTTGTCTATCTGCTAATATTATTTTATTGCTTTTAAAATGTTGAAATGTTAAATGAGTGTTCCACTTGGTCATCATGAGAATTTCTCTATGATGGAACATGCCTGATATGTGTTATGTGAACAAAGATGGTACATTAGTTCAAACATCAGATGTTTTTCCATGATACTTTGAAATGGATCAAGACTTCAGAGTTTTACTTAACTTAAGAGTGTTTCAGGTGGTTTGCAGCTGCACACTATTGCACTTGAGAATCAGTGCTAATTATGTTGTCTCATTTCGACTCATCTGCAAGAGGATGTTACCTCTTTGTCAGTTAACAGTATAGATGTTTTCTGTTATTGTGTTTCATACAGTGGCATCACTAGAGGTGTGCAAGAGTGGGTAACGCACTAGTTGACAGATCATCAATAATGCATCAGTAGCACTACCTGCACGTTCCTCAATACCGACCTGGCAGTAGATAATGTATCTCTGCATCTGTTGCCTACATTCTTAAGGGGAGCTACTAGTAGCATGATACTAGTGTCACATAATCTCAGGTCATTAGTACTGTGCTGCTTCCAGCATCTGAAAAACACATGCAGCAGATGAAGAAACTGTCATTATGCAGAGCTGGTGCTGCAGATCCATAGGGAGAGGAAGACCCAGGAAAAGAAGGTCAAAGAGAAATAGGGAGTGGGTGTTAGATGTTGGATAAAAACGTGGAGGGGTTAGAGAGATACCCAGATGGAGAGACACAGGGGGGAGAATGAGGGCTGAAAGACACAGGGAGAGAGAGAAGGTGTTGGAGACACATGGAGAGAGAGGAATTATAGATATACATGGGAAAAGAGTATAAGGGTTGAAGAGACACAGGAGGGCATGAATGAGAGTGGGAGTTGAAGAGAAACAGAGAAGACGTGAAAGACACTGGAGGTTATGGAAAAAAGGTCAGCGTTAATGGTGCACTTATTTTCTATATAATTGACAAACATCAAAACATTTTTTATGTTAATTAAAATAAACATAGAGATATAAAGTCTATTAAACAATATAGCAGAGGAATAAAAAGGGGAAAGGGTATTGGTAATAAATCCAACTCACAGGGTATTGGTGGATTAATAGAGACATCTTTTAAGCGCGCACCTCAAATATAGGATCCAGGTACAGAAATATGAAGCACAGCCGAGTTTTTGTAATTAAATATAAAAAAATTCTCATTTTATTATTACCCCTTTTTTTTTTTTAAACGAACATAGTAGAAAATCATGCATGTAGGCGAAATATGAATATATTTAACAACCAACAGGCACTGATGAAAAATTACAATAGTATTACATGATAATAAATCCTTAGAACATATGCAAACATTAATCAATCAATGCATGTCAGGTAAATCCCTTAGGACACTGTGAATCACAATTATAAAATTAAACCACAATATGGTGGCAGTATTAAATGTCTCTATAGTAGAGACTCAGGAGGAAGAAACATACAAGGTATTTATCAGGTTACAGGTATAGAGGACGCTGTCATACCTTCGGGAGGTGAAGTATTCTAATAAGGAGATACAAACGCTGTCCCTAAGAGACAACTAGCGTCTTCACGGGTGCACTTCACCCATACGGGCTTATCTCTCCCTCCCTTACCTCTAATTTAGCCAAAAACCTCAGTTGTGACCAGCGTGCCCTGGTGAAATGGGTCCACCGATGCGCACCGATGGAAACCCTGGAGTCCTTATGCGCGTTTCGCCAGTTAGAATATCGGCTTTCTCAAAGGACCATGTGAAGAGGTGATTGCAGGTTGGTATTAAATAATCGACTGCTTTCAATCATGAGCTAACACGTATGAGGCGTGCAGACACAGGATAATTGCGCAGCTGTGAGGATACAATCATGAAAAACAAGGAAAAACATAACAATTAAAATCCAAATAAACTATGTTGCAACAGTAGCATTGTTCTTATATAAAGCATAAGTAGCATAGGACTGCATATTAGATTATTATATTAAACACATGATCTAAAGACATTTCCATACATGTGTTTATTTCTTTTATTCACCCTACGGTTTTCTCACTGACATATTATTAATGTTTATGTTCTCTTTATAATTATTTATAAATATTTTAAATATTTTAGAAGGGTCTCGTATATAAAACAGTGGATTAAACAGTATACAGCATTTGTTTAATATGTAATCGGTATTACAGCTGAACATGTCAGGCGTTGCAAGATCTGCAAAGTCGGCAGCAGAGTACATTTGGAATTTAAAGAGATAGAGACAGATTTTCCACAAAACTGCACTTGGATATTATAGACAAATTATGAAACTGTTGTTAAATGCAAAATGATTTCCAATTACCATAGAGCAGAAAAGAAAAGAAAACCGTGATCTAATGTCTGAGTTGCAAAAAGTATTAAGGCATATTAAATAATGCTACGATATATATTGATTTAGAATCTAAGATACCAGACATTATAGGATCTGCATAATCAACCTTGAGAAAGGCTACATAGATAGCTGAAACGCGTCAGTGGTGCAGGGATTCCAGTAGTGAGAGGTGCATAACGGCTAAGTCCTCGGTACAGTACATCTGCCAGTCAGGCTACGTGCCCATAAAATCTTCTGCCGGCTGGAGTGAGCTACATGTATTGAGGAGTAAGGTGCCTGTTAGGGATTTGTTTTGATGTTTTTAATTTTATCTTAATAAAGAAGGACTGATTGCAACATAGTTTCAGTTTGCCGAGGACCTTTTAGGGAGGTTGAAAGTTGAAATAAACTCTCCCCTAACGGGGATTGATAAAAGTGACTATAGAAGGAGGATATTTTATTATCCCAACACGAAGGAGAGGGACCTTGTAACCCTTTGATGTGCATAAGCTACAAGAGGTGCAGCTTGTGAGTATAATACCTCATAGTAGGAGCCTGGAAGACCTGGTTATATATTTCTTTGATGTGCATATAATCCAAGAAGTAACTTCTGTGAGTAGGATACCGGCTAGTGTTTTACCACATAAGGAGGATTAATATATTTTGTGCACTGATTTCAAGAGATGGAAAGTGTGAGTGGGTGATGAGATAGCAGACCACGTCCTGTAAAAACAATATTGTACCATTGGAGGCTTCTTTTCCTTTTTGTTTTGCATGGAATATATCATCTGAATGGGAGCCCCACAAGCAGAGGAAGCTCAGCACAACTGCATGAAGGAAAGATGACCCAACTCTGCATGAAGGAAAGATGACCTGATACATACAGAGCCCAAGAGGCTAATCTTGTGAGTAGGACCACACTTTCTTTTTCCTACCACGAAGTGTAAAGAACATTTCTAGGACTGCACTTGAAAAACTTTAAAGATCTTATTGAAACCAACTGACTTTCTTTACTATAGAAGAATTGTATGGTTTAGTAATATGATATAGGCGCCGTAGCATTGTTACCTCCGTATCTCAAATTTATTTGTAGTTGTGTGTTCCCACACCTTCTGGCCTTTAGGGAGATTTGGGAAAATCTCCCTTCCCAATGTTTGGCGACTTGTGATCATTGAGGAAGTGCAAAGTACTCACATTGGGGTAGATCCGGAACTACGTCTGTGCGTACGTATATTAGCGGAGCGTATTTTCGTACACGTAAGTTAGCTACACTCCCCTCGGCACACCCCTTGCACGGACGTATTTTGTCAGAATACGCTGCCCAAAACCTACCTTAACTTTTCCAAACGTAACAGCATACGTCCGCGAACGGACGTACTGACTACGTGAACGTACGCAGCTAAGCACGCCCATACTGTACACTTTAAATACCCCCCCCCCCCCTCCGCCTCGACAACACCACGTATTTTGGACTTGGTATTTGGCACGCCCACACGTAAGTATTTACGTGACACATACGTGAATTTCCCATACACACATAAGTATTTACGTGACACATACGTGATGTTCCCATACGTTCACAATTACGCTACGTGAATGTGCGTGTTTTCTATGGTGTGCATGCGCAGTGCGTTCTAAACTGCGATTTTACGTCTCCGCCACGCGTAAATTCGCGTAGAAGCGTAGTTCTGGATCTACCCCATTATCTCTATTTAAATACAAATATATATTTATATGCTATGAGTATAACAGTGTAAACACTTGAGAGAGAAGCATGACAGAATGGCACAAAGACTAACTAAAATATACTATATCTATACTAAATAGCCCAATTGAACAAATAGGGGGGAACCACCAACACCCTAAAAAAATGAAAATCAATAAATAAATAGATCAATAAGGCACTCTATTACCAAAAATAAAGGAACTAAAACTGTTTAAGAAAAAAATTATGATCTACAATAGTAAGAGAAACCAATATAGTATTAAATCTGTTCAGAAACAAACAATATCAAATATATCCAGAAGGTGAGGTTATTGTATCTCAAAGCCTTCAACAACATAAAAGAATTAATAACATTAAAACAGAATGGTATAGAACCTAAAATGTCAGATAAAATAAAAATAACAAAACAAATAAGTCCCAACGAAAACTAAATGAAAAGTACTAGTTAAAGAGAAAGTTAAAAATAGAAAAAAACGAAGTAAAGTCCCAATTATAACAAAGTACTTAGTAGGAGCGAATGCAGAATTAAGTTCTGTATACTGAAGGTTTTGAAGATTGTATTTTTGAGGTATTCCCGATGTATTCAGTCTTGTGGACAAATGGGAACTTCCAGCGGGATTCTGCGGGGGTATACCATCAGCCCTCCTGGGTATAAGTTAGATGGAAGGGGGAGTTTGAAGGGATACTCCCCCCGCACTGGGTATATAAAAAAAGAAATGCACAATATCAATAACGGGGAATGTTCACTTATATATATAAAAAGGTTTTATTGGTGCACAAATCATAAACAGAAAAAGGTACAAATAAATAAGGTGCTTAACGGAGCAGGGATCGTACCTAATGGGCGGTAAACGTTCAAATGAATGGTCCGACAGATGGAAATTCCCGGGAGTAGGGACTGACGGATGAACGGGTACTTTCTACAGCTGCATCCGTGGCACCTGAAAACACAACCCTTGCCGACGCGTTTCGAATTACGATGAATTCTTTCTCAAGGCATGGGGGTGGTGTCTAAAGGCGGGCTATTTAAACCTTAAAGCCTAATTGCTCAATTACTTCAAAATAAAGAAAAACATATACAAAAATGGTTTCTCTTACTATTCCCGGTATTAGGAGTGCAGACAACGAAGCGATTGAGTCGAAAGCATTCAATTATACAGAAAATAGAAAAAAAACACACAAAATACATAGTGATACATTCCAATTCGTATAACAGACTCTTAAAGGGACAGGTATGTATAAACATTTTTTTAAAAGACAGGAATACATAAGAACCAACAAAGAATCTCGACAAAACAAAGTATCAAATATAAGAAAAAAAAAATCAATATAGAAAAGAAAATGCAAGGATTTGCAATCAAATATCAGTAAGTCAGAGTGTCAAACATATAAGGGTAATTAATAAAACATGATCTACAGTATACCATAGATTAAGCATACACATTTATATGACACATATCTAGTGCTAATAAGACATAAAAAATATAATAAATTCTAACACAACCTCTATATCGTCAGTGAATACATATACATAAATAAATAGTATATATACTGTAATGACAGAATGACATATGGATATGAAATAGTATAAAAATATAGAGACATATTAAATACAACAAAAACAATCCATAAATCAAGTGTAGAACAATTATATAGTAAAAATATCTCATAGGAAAATAAATATATATCAATAAGAGGTGAATACTATGGATTCAACCGTTAAAGAGTGGAGAAAAAACAACGTGATATAAGATAAATAAGTGTACATATACATGGAGAAAGGAACAAGGGAATGCGGGGTATACAGTGGATATGTGATTAAACCGGGATAAGCTATGAATAGACCTATATATACAAATATACATATAAAGATCATACAAGGTTAATCTAAAAATAAAATTAAAAATTAAAAACGAAAGATAAAAAAGTATAAAGTGGATGGCGCGTTGGAAGATGATACTTGGGAGCACATGGTGGGATGTACGAGGGAGGCTACGGCAGGCCTGCACTTCCAGCAAATCCATTTATATGTCCTCCATAGGGTTTACTTTACTCCACTGAGTATGCACAGACTTGGTCTGCGTGCCTCGTCTAGTTGTCCAAAGTGTGGTGCGCTTGAGGCAGACTTCTGGCACTTTCTATGGGCTTGCCCACAGATACTGGATTCTGGGAAAGGGTTTGGTCGTGCGTTAGGGATACAGAGGCAGGTCTTCCACCTATGGACCCTCTTCTTGTACTATTTGGGGTTAAATTGGAAGAAATTTGCAATAAGATTTTATATCGCTATGTACTTAATCTCTCAACATTGGCCAAGGTTGTTATTGCCAGACTGTGGTTAAGTCCGGACCCCCCTGGATTGCAGAGTTGGATTGCCTTAGTCAATGAAACTATTGGCCACGAGAGGCATTTATATACACAAAGAAAAGCTTTGCACAAATATTACAAAATTTGGACAAGATGGTGTGAATCCCCCTATGGCTTGGGACTGGAATCACTTGACTCTCCTTTGTAAATGTAGTTGAGCGGGTTTTTAGAGACAGAGGGCCTGATCCAGAGCTACGAAATTGGCCGATTTCGAGTGAGCGTACGACGGTTTTTTGCATATTTTTGTACGAAATTTCGCACTGCGCATGCCCAGTATGACAGCTTCCGGTCGGCTGGACGACATGAGCGTATAGCGGTCGTATGGTGTGCGAATTTTTCGCTCGAGGGGCGTGCGTTCAGTACGACGGTCGCCTGGGTGCTCGTTTTACTATAGGGAGGCGGGCTTTTTAAATTAAATTGTACAGTATGGGCGTGCTAAGCCCGTACGCTCAGCGTATTATGTGCGAAAATTCGTACGGCCGACGGTAGTACCCAGTACCCAGTGTAGGGTATACGCGCCGTAAGCAGGTACTTTACTAGGGGAGTGTTAGGAGTGTGCATGTTTATTCGCACGGTCGAACGTACGCATTCGCCCGCCGTGCGAAATTTCGTAGCTCTGGATCAGGCCCAGAGTAATCTACAGGCCTTAGATGCCCCCCCCCCAATTGCCCCTGACACAACATTCGGCTGACTAGATATAACTGTTGTCCAGTATCGAGAGATGAAGGAAGCTAGAGATAGCTCCTGGTCCTTAGAGATGAACCTGCTACTTAAATGTTCGAATGCATATAACACTAATGTATGATTTGCACTTTGTAACTACTGTATTGTTATTCCTGTATTCTGCTTAATTAGACGTCTGTCTACAGTTATCTGTGCAAAGTGCGAATGTTCAAAATGTAACTGCCTGATTCTGACGATGTTATGTCTTAAGTTATGGTGGTCCGCATGTCAGGCGGGGTAGGGCCCATTGGCAGTGCCTCCGGGGGGGAGGGGGGAATTTTGTTTTGGTTTTCTTGTTTTGTATGTGTGTTTTGTTGTATGTCTTGAAAAAAAACAATAAAGACTACGGAATTTAAAAAAAAAAAGTATAAAGTGCTGATTCCTCAAATAACTCACCAATATCCCCACTTTATGGATTCTATATATTAGAGGAGAACAATGGTCTACGGTACCTGGCATTCCCTGTGGGTCTCCCCTCCAGGTACTGGCCAGGCCCATCACCGCTTAGTTTCCAAGATCGGACAAGATTGGGCATAAACAGGATAGTATGGCCATAGACGTGAAGCCCCTCCTTTTAGGAATCCTAGTTGGAGACAAGAGGGGAACAAGGGTAAGTATTCCATAAAGACATTAAAAGGAACCATTTTAATTCAAATTTGGCATTAAGGCCAGATGGAATAAGGGATTTCAAACGGAAAATCCACTTCATTTCTGCCTCTGCGAGGCGGATATCTAAATTATTGTTCCTCCAATGTGGAGAGATCTTTTGTATCCCTATGAATTGTTTAATACCTTTTGAACAGCACTGATTAACATCTCTAAAGTGATTATATAGAGGATGATCTTTCTTGCCTTTGGAGATATTATATAAATAAAACCAGAATGGAAGTTGCTCAATCAATTTATTAGGTAAATGTTAAACAGGTGCAAGAAAGGCATATAAATGTTCATACATTCTAACTTTCATGGGTCTGGTGGCTTTTCCTATATATAGTTTACCACACTCACATTCTAATAGATAGACCACAGATTTACTATGGCAAGTAATAAAATCTTTAATACAGAAATCTAAATTATTGATTTTAAAAGTTTCTTCCTTACTCTCTCCTTTAACAGCTCTACACATTTTACAAATGCCACATCTATGGAAGCCTTTCGTAAGGACCTTTGTGCCTTTATTTTCATCTTTGGATAAGGTGCTTTTAACTAACTTATTTTTTAAGTTCGGAGCTTTCCTATATGTGAAGCCTGGAATTTTTGGTAAACAAGTATTAAGGATCTTGTAGAAGAATATTCCAATATTTTTTTATAATTTTTTCCATTTGTTTATGTGAATCATTATATTGTGTAATGAAAGCATATTCATATTTTCTATCTCATCTTTTCTTCTTGTGCTTATTGTTATCATTTTTCAGGAGCAGGTCTGTTTGTTTGATATTATTAGTTTGTTTGACTAATGATAGCACTTGTGTCCTATCATAGCATTTCTCGATGAATTGTTCCGCTATTATTTGTGCCTGCTCTTTAAAAATGATTTCTTCGGAACAATTTCTCCTAACTCTTTTAAGTTGTCTAGTAGGGATGGCCTTTAACCAGGTCTTATGATGAGCACTTTCTATTGGTATATAGGAATTAACATCAGTTATCTTTCTAAAAATACATGTGTGTAGCTGGCCCTCTTTGGGATATATAGAGAGGTCTAAGAAATTAACACTCTTCTGACTCGAATTAAAAGATAAAACAATATTTAAAGAATTAGAGTTGAGATGATCACAAAACCTTGCTAGATCTGTTTCATATCCCCTCCAGATAAAAAGAATATCGTCAATGTACTGCCACCAAGCAACCAAGCTCGCCCCAAAACCATAAAAAGGTCCCAGACATTGGAATCTTCCCAACGTCCCATAAAAAGGTTGGCGTAGCTAGGGGCGAACTTGGTGCCCATGGCAGTACGTAAAGTCTGGAGATAAAACTTGTCATTAAAGTTAAAATAATTATTAGTTAAAATTAAAGAAATACTTTCCAATAAAAAATTTCTATGATTCAAATCCAAATTACTCATTTCCAAACTTTCTTTAATTGCCGTGAGACCATCCATATGTTTAATTATTGTATAGAGGGAGGTCACATCGGCTGTCACCAATATATTGCCCTCCTCCCATTCAAACTGATTAAGCTTGTCCAAAATGTCTCCTGTGTCTTTAATATGAGACCTATTATTGGTAACTAGAGGTTGTAAATGTAGATCAATATACTCTGACAAATTCGAAGTGATGGAGTTGGTTCCAGCAATAATTGGTCGGCCAGGAGGGTTAATTATACTCTAATGTATCTTAGGTAAAATATAAATAACAGGTACAGTAAAATTTTCCACAAAGATAAAATCTCTCTCCTTCTTGCTAATAGCTGATTTAGTTAAAAATGTATCTAAAAGTGTTAAAAGGTTGTTTTCAATATTTTTACTTGGATCAGATTTTTATATTTTATATGTTTTATGGTCCTCTAACTGTCTATAAATCTCTTGATCTTAATCCTTTCTATTCATAATGACAATACCACCCTCTGTCGGCTGGTTTGATCACTATTTCTTTATTATCCTGGAGTTCCCTTTTTCTTTTTCTTTGACACAAGTTTGGACATGTCGCTGAGAACAAGCTTTTCGAAACTCTCAACAAAACTTCCTTTCATGTGTCTCGGGAAAAAGGAGGATTTCTTCTTAAATTTCCTTGCTATTTCAGTATCCACATGAATCTCTCTCTCAAAAGAATTGGAGGGGGGCTGATGAAGAACCTCTAGTTTATTAAAGAACTTTTTAATAGTAAGTTTTCTAATGAATTTTTCAAGGTCAATGTAGCAGTCAAACTCATTAATTGGGTTATCTGGAGCAAATTTAAGTCCTTTTTTGAGTATTTGTACTTCTTCATTGGACAGGTTATGATTACTAAAATGAAAAATTTCTAACTTTTTAAGTTCTTCCTTATTTAATTGACCATCTTTAGTATCTTTTATTTTTTTTGAAGTTCTGATCCTTTTATTTTTTCCACCACGTTTACCCCTGTAGGGGTGACAAAGTCCTAGGGGGCTCTGTAGTCTCCAGAAAAAAGGTTCCTGTCTTTTATGGGTAGGTTGTATATAATTGGGATTATGGGGATGGTACATGGGTGGAGCATGCATTTGGGGGTAAGGTGGTCTTCCATATGGGATCCTAGGATTAGTCTCGAAATTCCTATAATCCCTATTGCCAAAATTCCTATAGTCCCTATTGTCAAAATGATGATCTCTATTTGGAAAATGATGGTAGATGGGTTGAGAGTTCCTTATATCATAGGGGTAGGGATTAGGATATCTTGGAGGATAAAAAAGTTTCTGATACGAATTAGGTCTATCCTTAAAATAGTGGGGATGGTAATTAGGGGAGCCCCAATAATAATATGAATCTTGATAATCCCTCCTAACACTTCATTTCATATTATCTATTAAAACCATTATCCATTAAATAATATGGGGTAGATCCAGAACTACGTTTGCCGTACGTTTATTCACGTAGCGTATTTTCGTGTGCGTGCCTTCTATACACTGCCCTAGGCACATGTACGTACTTTGTGAACATACGCTTTCCAAACCCTACCTTAACTTTTGCCAACGTAACCGATGTGATCCGCACACGTACGTATAGGCAACACGTATTTACGCAGATAAGCACGCACATACTGTACACTTTAAATACAAACCCCCGCCTACATAACGTATTTCAGACGTATTTTGGCCAAACGTAAAATTGGCATGCCCACACATAAGTATTTACGTGACACATACGTGAATGGCCCATACGTTCACATTTACGCTACGTTACGAAGCGTATTTTCTATGGTGCGCATGCGTAGTACTTACTTAAAGGTGATTTTACGTTTCCACCACGCGTAAATTCACTCACAAGCGTTGTTCTTGATCTGGCCCTATATGTTTATTTCTCTACTATTGACATCACATTTAATATTGAATAATATACAAAAAAAATTAAGATTTACGAGTAACATTAGTTGAAAAAAATCACTAAGAATTTTAATTGGTCTG
>WWET01003988.1:105530-122914 GCA_011038615.1 Limnodynastes dumerilii | reverse complement strand
TTGTCATGGATGTGACACCATGAATTACCACCAAGGCCGGATTGAGGGCCATGTGGGCCTGGGGCTGAAAATTATCAAGGGCCCAAACAATATAGTAGCTATGACGGAAGATATCAGTCCCTGACATTCATCCTTATGAACTGCAATGGGAGACCTGGAAATATGCTGTGTGTGTGGGCGTATTTTCAGATGGAGGCCTGGGACTGTAGTACCATTAGCCCCATTGTTAATCTGGCCCTGGTTACCCCACTGGTTTACATCATCCAAATGACACCACTGGTATCAATACAAACCTCTGAACTTCCAGTAATTTCTGTGGAGTTAAACATTTAGGGCAACCACTAGATAGAAACATAAACATAGAAAGTGACAGCAGATAATAGCCACATAGCCCATCCAGTCTGCCCAGCTGTTTATTTAAAACTATACTGACCCCATTTACCATTAATTTAGTTTAATATTTAGGATATCCTTATATTTATCCCAAGCATGTTTAAACTGTTCTACTATGTTAGCCTCAACCACCTCAGATGGGAGGCTATTCCACTTATCTATCACCCTTTCAGTGAAGTAATTTTTCCACACATTTCCTCTGAATCTACCACCCTCCAGTTTATATCCATGCCCTCGTGTTCTATTACACCGCTTCCTTCGAAATAGACTTTCTTGGTATGATTTGTTACACAGGCCATGGACCAATTTAGTTGCTCTTCTTTGCACAGTATGGCCTCCAGAACTGAACACAGTATTCTAGGTGAGGTCGTACCAATGATCTATAAAAGGGGCATCACTACTTCCCTCTTTCTGCTACTAATTTCTCTCCATATGCAACCAAGCATCTGACTTGCCTTTCTCATTGCTTTGTTACATTGCTTGGCTACTTTTAAGTCACATGAAATAATGACTCCTAAATCCCTTTCCTCCTCAGTAGTTTCTAATGGAGTGCCATTAATGATATACTGAGCTTTTGGGTTATTGTGCCTCAAGTGCATTATTTTGCACTTTTTGGCATTAAACTGCAGTTGCCACATTCTTGACCATTCCTCCAGTCTACCTAGATCATCCCTCATTTTGTGCACCTCCTGGTGTGTCTACCCTGTTACACATCTTTGTGTCATCTGCAAAAAGGCATATTTTCCCCTCGATACTATAGGCAATATCACCTATAAAGATATTAAATAGCACTGGTCCAAGTACAGAACTATTGGTCACATTTGCATCCCCAAAAAGGGATTCCATTTACTATAACCCTCTGTTGTCTATCCTGTAACCAAGATCGTATCCATGCAACTTTCTTTAAGTCCAATCCCAAAGTTTACAGCTTATTTAACAGTCTTCGATGTGGCACAGTATCAAAAGCCTTGCTAAAATCTAGATAAGCTATGTCTACAGCTCCCCCTTATCTAATACTTTACTGACCCAGTCACAAAATTCAATAAGATTTGTTTGACATGATCTTCAGAAGTCAGACCATGAAAATGGGAGGGTTTGAAATGTGAACGTGCTGATGTTTGGACAATGCGGATCATTGATTGTGGATCTGTTTGGCGCTTGTGCTCTGGGATCCAATTGCATGAAACATGGAGTTCAGGATATAGCCCTAAATTTTGTGTCTGTTTCAAATGAGAAAACTTAAGTCTTTTAAGTATTTTATCACAGAAGTGATCAGTGAATGGGAACTTATCCTTAATATTACTATCTTACAGGGATCCGTTACATCTACCTTTATTCTTCAAGGATGACTTTCCATGTATTTTAATGGAATAGATTGTAAAAATATTTGAAGTTACTGTTAGTTGTTTTTATTAGTGTAAGTATATTTACATTTATATAGAACAGTCATGTAATACTGAGTGTAGATTCTAGCACTTTAACTTTCAATGAAAATAAAATTGTTGAGGTTTTAATACTGTGAGATTTCTGTGAAATTTCAGATGTAAAATTGATTGCTTCCTGTCACAGGGCTTGGCAGAAAGAAATGCTTAAGCTAAACATTCACGTCTTTGCCAAAACATGTGAATTAGGAAGCAGAAGTCGTAAGTACCCTATAGATATATTCTAGAACTTAAACAGAAAATATTTGACAACAGTAAGAAAATATGTTGCGTATATTTGAAACTCTCAGAGCTGTGGGTTCCTGGAATTTCTCTGTAGAACTGTTGGCTGGTATGAATATGAGGCATGATATATTGAATAACATTAGAGAAAGAATTAACTTTAAACCTCGAAAAAGCATTGTGGTGGCCAAAATCAATAACAGTCTACTGTTATGATTGCTTTTACAGAACTGTTCAGTCACTAACTGCCAACATATAAATCTTCCAGAAAATGTGAGCATAGTGAAATAAATTAGAACTGATGTAGGGGTAATGAAACTGAGGAGAGTCACTTGCTAAATGATTTATTTACAGACACACATTTTGAGAGAACAGAGGAAAAAAATAAGTGTTGCAACAAGCAACAAAACAAAACAATATTTTTGGCTAATCTTCTGAGTGAGCAAAATTACAAAAATAAACAATATTAACATGTAGCCTAAGTACTAAACATCTAGAGCCTTCTCTATAGCTCAAGTACATGACTAATCTAAGTGCAATTCTGTGTAGTTCTAATGGTGGCTCTTATCTATGAGAGCACTTGAGTGAATCCTTTACAACAGTACAGGGAATGCAGTGATTTATATTAAACAATATTGTAAGTGCTGTTTTTCATCTGACTAATGTATGAGATGAAAAATGGTCAATCTCTGGACCAGTCCCATAAAGGGAAGTAAATAAACAGTACAACAGTGTTACTCTGGTTCAGGAAGATGCTAATGTTAAACAGACTTTTTGTGAGACACCAGACCTGATCCAGTCTGAAATACAAAAAGCCACTGCTTCCTGCATTTGTAAAAACCAAGTCCATATAATGGTGGTGGAGGTGTTAAAAACACAAGTGCATTAGTTCACTTATGGATACATAATGGTGAAACGCAAAGCAGATATGTTCTGTACAAACTTAATCTCCAAACATCCACATGCAAGTGCAGAGTAGTTCATTGTTATACGTAATGGAGATGGTGGATTTGGCAATGCAATTAAATTAAAAATATAGGACCAGATCTAGAGCTCTACAGTAGATATCAGAAACCAGATCCTTGCTATATCCTAACTCCCATGTGGTTAAACTACCCTCACTTATAAAGGAGTTATGATAGGAGCAGGGCTGGCACTACCACTAGGTATAGTTATCAGAGGTGATCACCTAGAGCGTCAGGCCTGTGGGGGGGCACAGCGTTAGACTGGCCCACCAGGGAGCCCGGGAAATTCAGAGTGGGCACCCAGCTATCGGAAGCCCCGTCTACTTTTTGGGGGGTGGCTGGCGGCCAAAATTTACCTAGGGTGCTCACAGACCTAGCACTGGCCCTGGATAAGAGGACCCCACCTTTATTATTATTAACGTTTATCCGCAGTGCCCTACAATACTGAATACAACATCTTAATACTGAAATCCATACATCACCTTAATACTGAAACCAGTCCTTACTGTACTATTTATATACTTCACACCTTGCGCCCCAACATCCAAAACACTTCCATTACGGAAGTCTGAATCTGGAGGATCCAGATCCATAACAGAAGGACAGTGTCGTTTTCCACTCCTTGCAAGCGTAAATGACTGGGTGCAATCCATAGTCATGAATTAAATAGTATTACATTAAATGAAAAATAAATGTAATATATATTTTTAAACCAACACACAGCACAATGTAGGTCAATCCATTACTTCTCCCCAGGAACAGAGAAGACGCTGAGACGAATGGTGAATATAACCCCATCCCTTACACTAATCCTTACCCTAACCCTCCGTTCCCCACAGTCTGACTGTAAGACTATCCTTCCCGCAGCCTAACTCTCAAACTCACCTGTGCGACCAGTACGGGGGGGGTGTCCGATGGATCAGCATACTTACCCATTCATAAAATAAAATACAAAATAGCGATATTTTCTAAATAGAGGCAGCCAAAACTTAGCTTTCGGCTGTCCCTATTGCGGAAAAAGCAGTTTTGCAGTGTCGACTGCTTGCCGCACAATACATACACAAATTTTCCATTACTTTATTGCAACTTTCATAAGGTTAATATACTACCACAATGGTCTTGAATAGACTGTGGAAGTTTGCCAGCTTACATGACTTACTTTGTGGCCGGTGCAAGTTTTTAACAGTAAACTGTGTGTACTTACTGTCTGGGGTGCCACAGTTATGTATGCTTTTCTTTCGGACAAGTGCTGTGCGAAAGTATTAAGAAACATGTAAAAGAAATGTATGATATTTAATTTAAAAACAGGTGCAATAGTCTGCGGCGGCAGTGGTTTCAGAATTAATGAATGGATAAGTATGGCGGAAACATTTTTTGGCATATGTACACATTCACTAATACTATCTTCTAATTCGCGCTATTTTAGAAATAGAGACAGACAGAAATTAGCTTTCAGTTGTCTAAGCATTATTGACAGCTTATCTGATATACAGCCTTATTTTTGGATGGTACACAATGTTTCTTTTTATCTTAGTTTTTCCTGCATTGAGGATTTTGTTGTTTTTAATACATTTTGGTTTAAACATCTAGATTAAATATAACAAAACAAAAGGCTTTGTGGTGCCCATCCAGTACCCATGGGTTAGAACAAACACAATGAACAAAGAATTTGAAAACATGTTTTTTACATTAGTAAGGAAATTAAATCTTTTCAATTCTTTAAAAGCCTGGCAACTAAAGTGATGTGTGAACCAGCAGGTTAAAGGGGATGACTGTGAAAGAGAGCACAGTAACATATTTGCATCTTGGAATTTTCTGAATTCAAACCCAAAAATATTATTATGCTGGGCTTCCTCCTTAAGTGGTCCTATCATTAACCTGAATTTCCATTACATCATGTGGATTAGTTAGGTTAGCAATAGATTGCATTTTTTATTAAATTGGAAAGTCCAAATAAACTTACAGGTTCTCTTCTTCTATATTTATTGATTTGTGTGCGAGGATGAAGGATCCAACCACAGGTGAGCAGAAGCTTAACAATCACTAATAACAGTGCAGCAGTACTATTGCATATAAACACACTCTCACTGTCTGAACTGCAATGCGTAACCTATGAAGAAAACTAAGGCATACTTTAGCACTAAGATAATCACTCAATAATGACAGTATTTCATAAAGGCACGCTTCACTTATCTAAAGAACAGAAAAGTTTGCAATACACAGAATATGGTAGCAATTAACTTTCAGCAATAATGGTACATTGAAATGAAGACAAAACTTATTCAATAATACTTCCTACAGTGTCTCAGCTTTCTGCAAGCCAGAACTATTAGATTGGGGTCCCATAATTGTAGACAAAGTGTGCTCTTTTCCAGCAGGATTTATTATACAGCTGGGGCCCATAAATGTAATGCAAGAAAAAAAAAAATACTACAATAGTTAGTGTTTCACATTACTAGTGTTCCTCCCTATTAGCCTCACAGCAATACCCCCCTTATCAGGCTTGCTTAGTAGCAGGTCTGGTCAAAGGTCTGATAACACCCTAAAAATTCTTGCATATTTCCCTTCATCTTTCGTGCTTTACTACTATTTCATCAAACTATATTTAAAATAAATATATGATTATATAAGCTGAAAGGGCAAAAAAGTACTGTATACTCAGCCAGGAGGGAAGGAAATGAACTTAAACTCCAGTTCCCTGACAGTATATATAGCAGTATCCACTGACCTTTATCTCCATTTGAAGGGCCTGCCCTGCACACTGTGTACCATGTTGGGAGGTCATAGAGGTTCTATAATATTGCCCTATAATGGCACTTGGCAGGTGGACTGTGTGTGTAAGATAGAGTAAGGGAGAATTTATTATGGGGCACTATGTGTGTGTGATGGAGAATACAATATGGGGTACACTGTGTAAGTCATAGAGAATATGTATTATGGGGTTCACTGTGTGTGTGAGCTAGAGGTAGGTAGAACGTATGTCCCACCTACACAGGTAATACATCCACTGCCGGACAGGACACCATCTTTAAAGTGGCAGCGTTGTGCAGGTGATAGTTGTGCCCAGTGCTTTTTTTGTCATAGAACGCACCGGAACGGAGTTTTCGATGGATTTCCGCTGCAAAATCATTAAAACGGTGCAAGTCCAATGCATGCGTACTCTATCCTCGCTGGTTGTGATGGCGCTGCTCGACTTGTGATTAGTCGTGTGGTCGTACATGAGTTGATGTGAGCATTGCGTAACTTCGACTATTTGTATGTACTGCGCATGTACGCGGCAGATGTTAGGTGTCTTAATTTTGATCATACATTTCTTTCTCGTAACTACGTACGAAGGGGCGGGTCATCCTTACGACGGTCAGAAATACACTTTGTAGGTGGATGGAGGCATTTAAATTATACAGTATGGGGCGGGATAGGCCGTTACGTGCAACAATCCATTATATACAACCGTACTTACGCAAGGAAAAGTTGAGGTAGGGTTTGGTACTTGCAAATCAAGTAAATTACGTGTGACCGAGGGGAATGCATAGTACTTACAATCACGTAACTACACTACATGATCGTACTTAAACTGCACTTAGGCCTGGATTTGGCCCATAGTACACAATGAGAGTTCCACTTATTTCATCTCTTCCATAATTACTGGTGTTAGATTACTTTTGGAATGGAATATTTATTTATTATTTATATTATTAACAGGTTTTTATGTAGCGCTATCATATTATGTAGCACTTTACAGAGAATTATTCACATTCACATCAGTCCCTGCCCCATTGGAGCTACATACTAAGGTACCTAACACATACATACAGTAGGGTTAATTTATTCAGCAGCCAATTAACCTTCCAGCATGTTTTTGGAGTGTAAGAGAAAACCTTAGCACCCAGAGGAAACTCATGCAGACACGGGGAGAACATACAAACTCCACACAGAATAGACCTTGTCCAGGAATGACCTCAGCGCTGTGAGACACAAGTGCTAATCAGTGAGCCACTGTGCTGCCCAGCTATCTTGGTGAACACCGGTTCTTCATCTGGCAGAAGTTCCCTCCAGAAATAGTGGGCTCCAGTGGAACAGCCAGTCAAAGTGATTTTCCTCCAGTTTCAGTTTGGATTCTGATTAATTTAATCAGCTATATTTAAATTTTTAAATGTTACTTGCTCCTTCTTAATTCTTGATTATAACTAGCCTTTGTATTGGGCACACAGTTATTGAGTATTGTTATGAATACCTGTAACAGATTCCAGGTAACTACACATGCATGAGATAACAGATTCAGGCCCGGCTTCACACTACCGTTACTTAGATTGCGTAAATGCGGTAAACTATGGATGTATATGCTATACGTCCGGTAGTGTGAATCCGGGCCTTAGACTGAATCCACAGGTATAAGACAACAGAAGACAGAAAAAGTATATGGGTATAAGAATACAGACACCGATAGAAAAGAACAAAGAATAATAACATCCAACCTGACAGGGAACCTGAGAAAAATAGCAGGAGAGCATACAAGCGGAGGCAAGAAAAACCAGACAACAGGAACATGGCAGAGACTAGCAAACAGACTTGCTGTAATAAAAAGACAGGAAACAATCTTCCTCTGGGAGGAGGAGGTATATAAAGGTAGAACACAAGTGTAGGAGTTCAGGGCAAAAGATGCTGAAATTAGTCCCAGATGAGTCCCATAACAGGTAGTAGTATTGACCACAAATCATAAACAACTAGTCCGGGACAGCACCTAGAGGCAAAACTATGACTAGATATGCCAGTTAGGGTGTAACAAGAACAATAGTAAAGTTATGTCTCAATGGGCCTGATCCAGACCTAGTTAAGTGCCTGAACTTAGTTACTCCTGGGCTAAACCATGTTGATTGCAGGAGAGTCATATTTCATCTGTTGCAAACAGCATTAGAGTTGAGAGGTGATGTTTCCTATCCCAAGTCTAAATAACAGTGTGATAGTAAAGCTGGTCAGTATCTGTGTGCAGTAAGCAATTAAAAGATATATCCCTGCATGCAAAGAAAACAATTAACTTGACTCCCCCTGAAATCAACATGGTTTAGCCCAGGAGTAACTAAGTTCAAGCACTTAACTAGGTCTGGATCAGGCCGAATTTGTCTAGTTTTGAGGTAAAGGAACAGAAATAATGTGTTAATGTACATCAATGGATATTCTAATTGTGTTAATGGTATTGGTAGTTGTCAGGAACAGGTATGATTCCTACATCAAATGTACAATATTTCTCTGTTAATTATTGTTAAGACAAATGTCCACAGTTAATGTCTTTGGGGTAGATCCAGAATAACGCTTCTGTGCGAAATTACGTGTGGCGGACATGTAAAATTGCGTTTTTAATTATTGTTGGGAACAAAGGGGTAGATCCAGAACTCCACTTGCAATCCGTTTACTAGCGTAGCGTATTTACGTGTGCGTACCTTCTATACAATCCCCTTGGCACACCCCTTGAATGTACGTATTTTGACCGAGTTCCGCTTTCCAAACCCTACCTTAACTTTTGGCCGCGTAACCGTTGTCGTCCGCACACGTACAGATGGGCAACACAGATTTACGCAGTTAAGCACGCCCATACTGTACACTTTAAATGAAATTCTCCGCCTACATTGCGTATTTTAGACGTAGTTTTGCCACACGTAAAATTGGCACGCCTACACGTACCAAGTTACGCAGCAAATATGTAAATGACCCATACGCTCACATTTACGTTACGTAGAGTATTATCTGTTGTGCGCATGCGCAGTACATACAAAAACGCGATTTTACATGTCCGCCACACGTAATTTCGCACAGAAGCGTTATTCTTGATCTACCCCAAAGACATTAACTGTGGACATTTGTCTTAACACCCAGTGGTCGTGCTAAATGGCAAATGTTTCTGGGCACAGGAAAGGAAGTTGGTTATATAGCATTCACATGTGAGAGGAGCTTCAAAGGACTTGTTCGGCTGCAAATCACCAGGGGGCCTGTCACTACAAAGGTCTCTAGAAGACATGCAGAGAATTGGCAACTAACTGACTCTAGGATCAAAGCAGTGTTTATATTTTGGGGAAATTCATACTTTCTCATATTTGTGGAAAACCCAAACTTTAGAGGGATATGACACTTGCTCCGGTTTGCAATATTTAGAATTTTGGAGTCGGTGGCACGTTTGGAAGGGGCCTTAACAAGCCACAGGGCATGTATATATCCTAACTAGGTACTGTTTGGTGGCTAAATGACTGTCATGAAGTCAGGGATGTGAATATCATACTTGTATCAGTGGTACAACCACTGATAGGCAGAAATATGGTTTCATCGTTTAGTTATCAAAATCAGAGGGGCAGGTTCCAGAAGTTCAGATCAGCCCCATACTGAGGTCACAACCTGCTAACCAATCACCTCTACTTGCCAGGAGGAGCAGAGATAGATTGATAAGGTACCTTTAAATATGGAATCAGTCAAAAGGCTCAGGATGGTTCCATGTGGAGTCCAGTTTGCTAGTCTGGGGGCATTATCCATTGTACTGCTAAGCCCCTAGCAAAGAAGTAATCTCAACAGGTGATTATATTCAGTTTTATTCCCTTTGTTTTATTTGCTTGTATGTCTTTTTATTCTGTTTTATCTTTTAACCTTTTATTGTTGAATATCCTTTTTTACGTAAATAAGCATTGTACCCTTTTTGTAGAATAAATATTTCATTTATTTTGCCTTATTCATATTTGTTCTGAGAGCCCTACTCTCTGAAGAGAACTTGACTGCTTTGGCTACTGTAATAAATATGGGAAATAAACCACGAGGTGATCATTTTAATAACTGATGTTATTTATCCAGGGGGGATTTTTTGAAATAAGGTCACCGGGTGATAGTTTTGTTCAGTGTGTTATAGCTTTGTTGATAGGTTTGCGTTAACCTTTAATAGAGGTGGGTGGTGCTAAAAGATTAATGTGGATTTCATTTGCTAGGCCCGCAGGTAATTGTAAATTTGGGTTTCCAAGTCAGGGATTCTGACGTAGGTGGTCCGGGTTGAGTTATAGCAAAGTGAGTTATTTTACTCACTTTGCTATTTAGTTTTTAGAGTAGGGCTTAAAGAAACCTCTCGTACTATTTTTCTTTCAGTCAGTTTTTAGGGGGTTACGGTCCCTCTTTGATGGTTACGGAGCGGCAGCTTGTTAGTGCAACACTATCACCCAAATCCTATTTAGCTATATGGTGATATGCCTCATAAATTATGTATGTTTTCAGACAATGGGGCAGATCCAGAACTACGCATTTCCACGAATTTACGTGTGGCGGAGACGTAAATTTGCAGATTTGTACGCACTGTGCATGCGCACCACCGAAAATACGCACATTCACGTAGCGTATTTTAGAACGTATGGGTGATTCACGTATTTCAAACGTAAATACTTACGTGTGGGCGTGCCAAATTTACGTTAGTGAACAATACGTGCGTTTTACGTGAAGTAGGCGGGGGGTGGTATTTAAAGTGTACAGTATGGGCGTGCTAAGCGGCGTACGTTGGCGTAGTCAGTACGCCTGTTAGCGGACGTATGCTGTTACGTTAGGAAAAGTTAAGGTAGGGTTTGGGTCGCGTAATTAGAGAAAATACGTCCGTGCAAGGGGTGTGCCGTGGGGAGTGTAGCGACCTTACGTGTACGAAAATACGCACCGCGAAAATACGTACGCACACACGTAGTTCTGGATCTACCCCAATGTACTTATTGTTTGAAACCATCCCCTTAGACCTGATTGGTGGAGTTGCAATTGATACTAAGTACTATATAAGCTTAATGATTCCAAATCAGATGCCCTTCCTATTAATATTGTCCTCTACTCAGGGTTCACTGAAGATGTGGAATAGTGCAGGGTCTATTGTGGACAACTCTATCCTCCCAAACCATAATCTCTTCAGTCTGGGTATCTTCAAATTATTGGGAGAATCAGAGGTATATTCTCTTTGTTGGATCTAATGTCTGAGGATGTTTTGTTCCTGTTTGCCACCATCCAGGACGGATTAAAAATTACTACTATAAGTATTTACAGTTGAATCATTGGGTCCACAAGCTTATATTTCAGGATGCCCTTATGGCTCTTCCAGAACAGTTGTGCTCTAGGCTTACCTCTGCTAGTGGGACAAAGGCAAATCCTTTTGGTACCCACTTATCTAGCAACCTAAGAAGCATCTAAAATCTAAAGCTCAACTTGCGTGGGAAGCCAGTCTTAAACCTAACTTTCCTAAAGTTCAGTTTAAAAATATTTTTATACTGATTTCAAAATGTCTAAATGCCTGAACCACACTGAGATGTATATTAAACTTATAAACATATAGGGACAGATTTATCAAGCTGCAGGTTTATAAAAGTGGAGATGTTGACCATAGCAACCAATTAGATTCTAGATCTCACTTTTCTATTACATACTGGAGAATGTCAGCTAGAATCTGATTGGTTGGTATGGGCAACATCTCCACTTTTCCAAACCCGCAGCTTAGTAAATCTGGCCCATAGTATCTTACATAGGCCAGATTGCATAAAAAGTGTCCCAGTCAGTTGAAATTTTGCTGACATGATACGGTGGCCGACATCTATTATGTGTTTTGGGAAAGGCAGCTTTGATAGAATTGCTTTAATCCAGTTAACAAAGTCCTCAAGACTGAGCTGTTTCCCTCTTCGGATCTGGCTTTGTTTCATGATTTCCCCACTTCTTTCCTGAATCACTTCAGATATGTTTTAGGCCATATTTTTCTTGCAACCAGAGAAGCTTTAGCCCAAAACTGGAGAATTGCTCTTTTCCATTGGAAAATAAATACCTAACTTTACCTTGTTAACTTTCAGATGGAGACCAAGGAATTTGCATATTCCACTCCCCTATTAGTAAGTGGTTCTCTTGGTAACAGTTAGTGGTGGATGGTGAGTAGGCAGCATTGATCCTAAACTCCTTTGAGTTGGAGTTCCTACTTTTAGTCATAATGAACCATTTGCAGATTGAGTTACAATGGGGCTGATTCAGAGATGCAATTGCGAAAAGATCGCAAATATACGCACCTTAGCTAAGATCTTAGCAGGTTACAGACCACTGCATAAATAGTCACTCCCCTTGCAAACAGCGGTGGATCTTAAACTTAGACCACCATTGACTAGCCCTAACTCTGCGCTGTCATTTGGGATCTTAAGTGACGTGGTAGCATTCATTTAAGATCCTAAGTGTCAGCCCGCGCCCACTTTCCCTCATTTCCCTGCCTCCCCCCGCCCATTTCCATGCAAATCATTAAGATCTTAAAGATTCGCAGCACTTAAGATCTTAAGTGCTTGCGTGCAATTCAAACTTACGCTCTTAGCCAATTTACGCTCCTAACCGCTACGTAGACGGCGTTGCACTATTACTACGCATGCGCAGTAATGCAAATTTTCTAAGATCTTAAATATACGCTCCTAAGTGCCGTGGAAATCGTATCTCTGAATCAGGCCCAATATTTTTAGGAATGGATAAAATGCACATGCGACACAAAGTTATGCATGGGAACCAGCTGTTATGCACAGGAATCCATTAAGCACAGACTTCAACTCTGTTCTTAGGGCCTCATTCATCAAAAACGATTTTGACCGGCGATTTTGCATCGCGGGCCATCACGGCGATATCGGCGCAATTTTTTTAAAAAAATTTCAAATTCATTAACACGCGATTTTTTCAATCTCAGGTGATGCTCCACGATGTTCAAAGGGCTTAATCGCGGTGATTTTCATTAGAAAACCACTGCGATTAGCCCTTTAACTAATCGCGGCAAATCGTCTGACATTGAAAAAGCCGTAGCCATGCTGTACTGATCGAACTACAAGGATTAGCAAAGCTGATCCTTGTAATTCTATCAGCACAACATGGTTATGCTGCATGGCTGCAAGCTGTAGCCATGCTGTACTGATGGAACTACAAGGATCAGCAAAGCTGATCCTTGTAATTCTATCAGCACAACATGATTACACTTGTAATCATGCAGCGCTGCGTGTACAGTGTAACAAAAAACAAAAAATTTTACATTGTAAAAATAAAGGGGTGCATTTATTATAACGCTCATTGTGAGCGTTATTGTTCAGTGCAAGGCTCGCTGCACCTCGCAGCGAGTCTTGCACCTCTTTCCGCCAAATTTAATATATCTCACCTGTCCAGCGAGGTCCCACGATAATCTGCGGGACTTTCGCAGGGATCGAGTGAAGAATTAGTTCCCATGCATGCGCAGTAGTTGCCTTTTGGGACTTAGAAACTTTTGTCCCAAAAGGTAAGTAACACTGCGCATGCGTGGGAATCCGAAGCAGACGCGGCGCCGGGACAGGTAAGAAATCTGTGTATTTTGTATCGTTTTTTTAAAATTATTATTATATTAAAGTATTTTTATTAAAAATGTATTAATAATCTATGTAAAAAATGTTTTTATATTTTTTTATTTTGTATATTTTGTACATTTTCATTAGTGATTTGCATTACAGCTGTCTCCCGATATATACCCCCGTTCTCCCCCCCCTAATAACAGCTATTAGAGGGAGAAAAGGGGGATATATGTGGGGACCGCTGTAATACCTACCCTAACGCCATCTTGAGATGGCGTTATTTAACATATCGGCGCGGATTGTTAAAATCCACGCAGACACTTTGTAAATTCGCGATCGGCTCAAAAAATGAAATCGCACCTCTCTGGCTGCGATTTTATTTTTTGTGATTTAAAGGCGATTTCACCGTGATTTGGTGAAATCGTCTTTAATGAATTACAAACTTTCTATGTTTGTAATGGAAAAAAGTCGGGATTGCGAATTTTACACCCACGATTAAAAAAACAATCAAATCGTGTGATTTGGAGCTTAATGAATCCACTTTGGCGATTTTTAAGCTCCAAATCACGCGATTTAGCCCAAATTGTGCTTAATAAATGAGGCCCTTAGTGAAATAAGTAAGATGGGACATGCAAGAAAGAAATTAAGATGAATGTGTGATAACCGGGTGGAAATGAGTTACAGGTCTTATTGCAAAGATGTGGATTGCAGAGAAGTGTAAGCAACGTAAGGAAACTCAGAATCACTTTAAGTAAAAATAAATTTAGTTTTAATAAATATTTAATCTTTACTTAAGCAGAAAACTTATTTTGAATCTCTGAACAGAGCATGAGTAACAATTACAATCGATGTAACATATTTTACATACGTATCACAAATAATACTTTTACTTTCAAAATCATGCATGTAAAGCAGATACAATAAAAAAAAATCAAGATAACATATTATCTCATCAGTGCATATAAAATAGTAATATTCACAAGTTGTAGCACAGGAAATACTTCTTCAAAAGAGCATGTAACAAGCCCAAAAATAGCAATTTAATATAAAAATTAAATTTCTTAAGCCGAACTTATAAAGTATTTTTAACCAAGAAATAGCACCTCAGAAACTTTCCCCCCAGAAGCTTCTAGAGACAGTTAAAATCTCACCAGCTGACCGTTGCCTAGCAACATCCCACGCGCTAACCTGTCACCTATAGCCCTAACAGTGCAGGGGTGCCACAAGTGGGTGGGGGGGCATTTAAATGGGACATTAAGGGCGCGGTTTTCTAAGTACGCACGTACTTAAGCAACTTAAGCACAGACACACATGGAGAGTTAAGGTAGCCTTGTGATCATGGAAGTCTGCTGAAATCTGTAGGACTGATGGGAGTGTCATATGAGTTGACTTGCCACTTTGTTGCTGTTATGCACAACGGACAACACAACCAGGGCATGGAATCTAACTAGGGTCTGGTGTTCACTAGAGCCCCTGAGGGTGGGGATAGCCTAGGCTGCAGGACACCTAGCAAGTCGCGGTCCCAGAGGAAGAAGAGGGATGAAACCAAGATGGAGTAAGAAGGTGGGGAACAGACTAGAGCAGAAAGCGGCAACAGGAAGTGACCTGCAAACAAACTACAATGAACACTAAACAGAAACAAGCGACGGGAGGAAAAGACGGGACAAACAAGAGACGGGACAGACAAAAGACGGACCAGACATACAAGGGCTCACACACACACACCACACTCACAGCATCAAAGGACCCCCTCCCCCTCCAAAGGGAGAAAACAGACAGGCACTCAGGAAAAGGCTAGGAACAGCAAGTCTGGAGAGCAGTGGAGAGAGAGAGAGAGAGAGAGAGAGGCTGAAACATTGGAGAAACACTGGGAGGTATTGGGCAGGAATGAAGGATACTAAGAATTAAATGGCACAAATCATAAGGCAGAGGCACAAGATCAGAAGTTAGCAGGTTACAGGGCTGAGAAAACAGAAACTATAACCGTCTCTGTCTGAGAGACAGAGTCGGTCTGAAATAGAGGCTGCTGACTCCTGATTGGTCAGCAGCCATCCAGCCTCCCAAACTACATCTCCAGAGAGGTGGAGCGTGCGCCCGACTGAAGCTGCAGCAGCTCCACATGTCATTTGTTTACATGCCAGGACCAGCATGAGTGCGGGCATCAGGGCAGCATGGGACGCGTTGCCAGGTAAGATTTAGACATGCCTGCCCATCTGCTATGGCGGCAGTATGTAAAAGTTGCGTATTTTTGCAAATCTGCATGTACTTATTACCTTCTTATCTGTGAATCTGGTCCAATAACGTTAACTATATTATTTTATGATTCTTTCATCTGTAATTTTCCGCCCCCTCTTCCCCCTTTTTTATGACATTTTTTTAATAAAAACTATTAATGAAAAATAATTCAGATCACTCTTTTCTTGAAAAAATCTTCTTCCATCATAACCAACTCGAAACGACCAACTTTGATGTGCTGAGACGTCAGAGCAGAGACAGGGGACACCATGACTGTAAGTAAGTAAGTAAGAGGGTCCAATGGACTAAATAATTAAAATGCCCACTTGTTAACTCATACACTCCAAGTGTAATTGCTTTTTCATCTGAAAAAATCTGAATTTGTTTCTCTTGGACTCATACTAAGTTCTGAGCACAGAAGTCTGTATTCAGCCTATACTCACCATAATATAATTATAGATGCTTCAATTGATAACATTTGAATTCCCTATTGTTGTGTGTTTATTATTGTCATGGCCAGTATGCCAATGTGTACACCCATGGTATATCATCCCAGTATAACAAGAAGTGACAAAAATGACAATGCAGCACCATTGCCTCCGCTAATGTCAGCCAAACGGAGGCTACGAGGGTTCTAATATGAGTCCCCCTTTGGGAGGACACATATTAGAAATGTTTTTATTCTACATATGAAGCATAATGCATTTCAATTTCTGTACATTTCTGGACAATTCATTCAACATATCATTTTTCATATAAACCCTGTTAGCTTTGTCAGAATAGTGATAAGTTAATGACTGTAAATAATCCAGTTACTAAACACTTTGAAAAAGTAGCTTTAGCTATGTTCATTTTACAAGATCAGTTTTTGTCTTTATAAGAGATTAAGTTTGCATTAGCTTGTTCCTTTCCTTTTACTATTATTTTGGCACTTCTATTGGTTTGAATAATGTATACCTAGGCGCTACAAGGGAGGCAGCTGCTGTTTGGGAGAAATTGCTGTTCTCCTGATACAACCAAGAAACAAGAAACAAAGTAACAGCGCTAATTACCCTATTAGAATGTTGATAATATATAGGCTGGCTGTGATGGACTACGCATAGAACGGCAACCTGTTGTAAAATAGATTATTTATTTAACAATAAAACAGAAAATAAAACTTAAATTTCATATGAGATACCAGTGGGGCATATATGCACTTTAAGGATCAGATCAATTGAGGAAATATCTCCAGTTTGTAAGATCCTTCATTAATTGTTGCAAGGAAAGTTATTATTGCAGTGGGAGAGTAAATAGCTTGCCGGGTACAGAAGCAGAGAGATGGAATAAAAACAGAGCAGCTTAGGTGTGTGCAGGCTGGGTATTACCCGATCTAGGGAGTTGGAAAAGAAGCGCCCAGGTCCTTCTAACGGCACGTTCCCAAATTCAGCTGCTAAAGTTGTAAAGAGGTGGCCACCCTCTGTGTAGCAGCCGCGCTACTCCGTGCTCCTAATGCTGTATCCAGTAAAGCCTTGTATCTCCCGTAAGATGAATTCAAGTGTCCAATGCAAAAGTGCTGTAGTGCAATAGATCAGCTCCACGTGGTTATCAGGTAAGCTTACGCGTTTCGTTCGAGCCAGCGAACTTTTTCAAAGCAAGGTGTCCATCTCTAACAGGTTGCCGGATATAGTCCCGCAGAGCTTCTCCTGTGCGGCGGGACGCAGGCTCTATGACGTTCCGTGACCTGGGGTCACACAACGTCATAGAGTCCGCGTCCCGCCGCAGAGGAGAAGAGCAGCGGCGGGGCTACAGGGAAGACGGCTAGG
>WWET01003988.1:47034-94748 GCA_011038615.1 Limnodynastes dumerilii | reverse complement strand
CCCCATCATGTGTCCTGTCCCCCCAGCATCTCCCATCACGTGTCCTGTCCTCCCAGCATCTCCCATCATGTGGCCTGTCCCTCCAGCAATCCCCCATCATGTGTGCTGTGCCCCCAGCATCCACCCCAGGTCACGCAACGTCATAGAGCCTGCGTCCCGCCGCACAGGAGAAGAGCAGCGGCGGGACTACAGGGAAGGTGGCCGGAGATGCGCTGCAGTGAGCACAGCGGCATCCCCGGCCACAACCAGCTCTGCAGTGTGGGGGGGTGCAGGCTTCTAAGAGAAGCCCCGGCGGGCCATATAAATGTCCTCAGCGGGCCGCATGTGGCCCGTGGGCCGTAGTTTGAGGTGCGTTGCGTTAAGCAGACATTCCGGTTGCACTTAAAGCAACCTCGTATGTCCGCAATATGGGATTTTACCCTTTCCACATTCCCAAATTTCACCATACTCCATACTAATGGATAACCTTACTTAAATGCTTCTAAGAGGAGCCCCGGCGGGCCATATAAATGTCCTCAGCGGGCCGCATGTGGCCCGTGGGCCGTAGTTTGAGGACCCCTGCGTTAAGCAGACATTCCGGTTGCACTTAAAGCAACCTCGTATGTCCGCAATATGGGATTTTACCCTTTCCACATTCCCAAATTTCACCATACTCCATACTAATGGATATGGAAACCTTACTTAAAGAGAACACCACCTCAGGGGGGGTAGAGGGATCTTCCGACCTTGTTCCAATCTTTGATACTCAGAGGGTAAATACCCATGATATTGCGAATGGGAACAAAAGTAGGAAGAATCCTTTCAGGGTGGCCTCAGATTTCTTTCCCCACAATTACAAAAGTCCCTCTACACAGGCTTTTTATAATTCTACTCTTAATGGGCCTGATCCAGAGCAACGACCGCAAGCGAGCGTACGACGAGCGTATGCGAAAATTCGGGGAAAAATTCGCAACGCCCGAGCGTCATGAGCGAATAGCGGGCGTATTGTGAGCGTATTTTTCGCTCGCGGGGCGTGCGTTCTTTACGATGGTCGGCTGGGCGCCCGTTTTACTACAGGGAGGCGGGGATAGCCATTTAAATTGTACAGTATGGGCGTGCTAAGCCCGTACGCTCAGCGTATTTTCTGCGAATTTTCGTACGGGCGACGGTCGTACCCAGTGTAGGGTATAGGCGTCGTATGCAGGTACTTTACTATGGGAGTGTTAGGGGCGTGTATGGTTTTTCGCATGGTCGAACGTACGCATTCGCCCGTCGTGCGAATTTTCGTAGCGCTGGATCAGGCCCAATGAGTTTAAGAAACTTTGTTTGACCACGAGTTCCGAATATACTGTTAAATCTAACAACTTGTCAAAGTGGGCAAGAATGGCATTGAGGGAACTCTGTAAGGATTTTACACGGGTAATTAGAGCAGCGGACAAGGGGGGAAGTGTCGTAATCATGGATTCTGATTATTATCGTGAGGAGGCATTAAGACAACTGAACGACACTTCCTTCTACATGAGACTCAAAGTTGACCCTACTAAGAAATTTTATGAAGAACTCTTTCTGCTCCTTGATGGTGCAATGGGGGAGGGGGTGATATCCAAAGAAAATGTTAATTTTATTTTTTCTTCTCACCCACTTACACCAGTTTTTTACCACCTCCCCAAGGTACACAAGTCCTTGACCAATCCACCTGGTCGCCCGATTATTTTGGGCATCCAATCCCTAACGTCAAATTTATCAGCCTATGTTGACTCTAAATTGCAGAAGCATGTGAAAAATCTTGAATCACATTTAAGTGATACTAAACATCTATTAAATCTAATTAATGATATAGAGTGGCATCTATCGTATGCATTTTTTACTTTGGATGTACAAGCCCTCTATACGCATATTCCTCATAAAGAGGGCTTAATGGCTGTTAAATACTATTTGGATCAGGATAAGGACTTGTTACCTGGGGAGGGCACTTTTATTTTGGATGCAATTTGGTTTATACTCACTCACAATTATTTCTTATTTGATTCTGAATTATTTTTACAGGTCACCGGGACCGCAATGGGCACCAGGTTTGCTCCCAGTTTCGCCAACCTATATATGAGGCGATTTGAGGAGTTGAGGGTGTGGCGAAATGCGTGGGGAGCAAACCTGGTGTTCTATAGGTGGTTCATCGATGACCTGCTTTTCATTTGGGATGGGGATTTCACTTCAGCACAATCTTTTGTTACGGAATTGAATAATAATTCCTTTAATTTAAAATTCACGTTTCAGTTCGATACACGGTGTATCAATTATTTGGATGTCACCCTCTCCCCTTGTGGGAATGGAGTAGGGTCTACGAACTAGGGTCTCAACTATTTGTTGAGACAGGATGAAATTCTCAAACCTATTCTTGGTTCCACTCCCAGAATTATTTTTAAAAAAGGGAAAAATTTAAAAAACATCTTGGCCCCGAGTGAAATTTGGGAATGTGGAAAGGGTAAAATCCCATAATGTGGACATACGAGGTTGCTTTAAGTGCAACCGGAATGTCTGCTTAATGTGTGGATATATTAAGAATAATTGTAAACAATCCATTTCCACCTCGAATGGGAAGGATTTCCCTATAACCTCCCTCATAAGTTCGTAATTTATGGATTGGAGTGTTCCTGTGCGCTCCAGTATGTGGGGCGCACGACTAGGAAACTCAAAGAGAGGTTTAGGGAACACAAAAGGAATATTATCAAGCAAGTCCAAACACAGTGTGTCAAAACACTTTTCTAAGGTTCATAGGGTGACCCGTCCTGTCTTAGGATTTGGGGCATAGAACATATTTGCCCCACTGTTAGGGGGGGGAACAGATTCAGCAGGCTTTGCCAGAGGGAGGCCTACTGGATCTTTTCCCTCCAGACATTGGCCCCGGATGGTTTAAATGATGTTATCGAATTCAATGGTACAGGTTATTAACTCCATTTGATTTTGACCATGGAGGTTATGAGGGCGGTAATTGGATTTGTTTGACCCCCAAGGTATATGGTTATTAGTTTTTCTATATATGATAATTGGATCTAAAGGTACATGTGAAATTAAAAGTTTTTTAAACTCCGTATCCGTGGGATTCCAGAGTCGGTGGAGTCAACTTATCTTCCGCTGTACTTGAAGAAGCTCTTCACACAGCTGGCCCCAGAGGTACCTGAGGACCTTCTCCTGCTGGACAGAGCCCACAGAGCCCTTAGACCCCGCTCGTCGGACCAGAACTCCTCCAGGGATGTCATATTCCGTCTCCACTACTTCTCGTCCAAGGAAGCCGTCCTTTCTGGGGCCCGAAAAAACCAACCCCTGCAGTATGAAGGCACTTCGCTTCAGATTTTTCAGGACCTCTCACCTATCACGCTGTCCAGGAGACGTGAATTCAAGCCCATCACCACCCTTCTAGCAGCCAAACAGATTAGATACAGGTGGGGATTTCCGTTCCGCCTGCTCGTCTGGCACCAGGACCGGTTTTTCAGTGCCACCTCAGTTCCAGAGGGGCAAGACCTCCTACGTCAATTGGGCCTGTCCACTGATCCGCCTCAGTCTCCTTCTTGTCCAGTTGCTGAGAGGCCAGGTTCCCCTGCCTCAGCTCCTAGACGGCCGCGAGAATGGCACTCTGCTTCCAGTTCGGCTAAAACCAGGTCCCAGGAGTGAAACATTTCTGCAGATTTCCCTACCCACAGTTCTTCGTCCTTCTCCATGTGGTTATGACCTTGCCAGCTGTCCCTTTGCTTCTGACTGCAATCTGCAATGGTGGCCCTGCCATCCTGTGCACTTCTGCTTCCGGTGGGTCTTCCTCCGGCTGGACCTGCTGGTGTTGGCTCCTTTCGCGGGACACCCTGGGACTATCCTGCTAGGTCGCGTGCAACTTCTGCTTCTGGCCACAACCATGGACCTTGTAACCCGGTGGGTCTTCCTCCAGCTGGACCTGTTGGTGTTGCCTCCCTTCACGGGACATCCTGGGACTTTCTCGCCTAGCCGTCTTCCCTGTAGCCCCGCCGCTGCTCTTCTCCTCTGCGGCGGGACGCGGACTCTATGACGTTGTGTGACCCCAGGTCACGGAACGTCATAGAGCCTGCGTCCCGCCGCACAGGAGAAGCTCTGCGGGACTATATCCGGCAACCTGTTAGAGATGGACACCTTGCTTTGAAAAAGTTCGCTGGCTCGAACGAAACGCGTAAGCTTACCTGATAACCACGTGGAGCTGATCTATTGCACTACAGCACTTTTGCATTGGATATTTGAATTCATCTTGCGGGAAACATAAGGCTACTGGATACAGCTTTCGGAGCACGGAGTAGCGCGGCTGCTACACAGAGGGTGGCCTCCTCTTTACAACCTTAGCAGCTGAATTTGGGAACGTGCCGTTAGAAGGACCTGGGCGCTTCTTTTCCAACTCCCTAGATCGGGTAATACCCAGCCTGCACACACCTAAGCTGCTCTGTTTTTATTCCATCTCTCTGCTTCTGTACCCGGCAAGCTATTTACTCTCCCACTGCAATAATAACTTTCCTTGCAACAATTAATGAAGGATCTTACAAACTGGAGATATTTCCTCAATTGATCTGATCCTTAAAGTGCATATATGCCCCACGGTATCTCATATGAAATTTTAAGTTTTATTTTCTGTTTTATTGTTAAATAAATAATCTATTTTACAACAGGTTGCCGTTCTATGCGTAGTCCATCACAGCCAGCCTATATATTATAAACATACTAATAGGGTAATTAGCGCTGTTACTTTGTTTCTTACTTCTATTGGTTTGGCCAAACAAGAAAGTACACTAAGATACAGTTCATCAACTAACCAGCAGCACTACAGTCATACTATTCCTATCATACTGTATATGTTATTATTACTAAGTCTGTTCCAGGCTTCTTGTACTGGTCAGTCAGTTTATTATTTCTAGAAGATCCTTACAGTGATGCTTTCATGTTACAATTTAAGAGCGCAAGAGTATCACGTTGAACAGTGTATCAGACTTTTAAAGATAAATTCCATATAGAGCATTTATTGCACTGAAACACAAATTTAACATACTCCAAAACTAGTAACTCTACATTCTTCCCAACGTTTGAGGCATGGGGTTAGGTACAAGAAATGTTGACATGCCCCTTAACCTTATCTCTCTTGCTTAAAATTGCTGTTAAGTTACCTGGGATAACCGCACACCAGGACATGGAGGCCTGGTCTTCTCTGGAGCCTCTAGTCGTAAGGACAGTTTATTCGACATGTACCCAGAAGGTCAAGCCCATATCAGCAACATAGCAGACAAAAAGACAGAAGAGAGATGGACTGGTTATGACAGAGTACAAGACAAACAGCTGGAGAGATTTAGATTAGCCGTGGAGGGCGGGGAAAGGCAATGTCCGTGCAGACATTGCAAGGATTGATAAGGTAGCCCTATGGCACTCGTAAGTGCAATAGGGTATCTAAAAATGAGGGCCAGGTTAGGGGCTAGAAGAGTGAGTTAGGTACGGATCTATTATATAGGGCCGCACCCAGAGTTAATAACTGCAGCCGTTTTTTGTAAGTGACAAATGGAAATCGCCTGTATGTTCTGCGCATTAGGAAAATGAATACTGCATCAGGCGTCATCAGTCAGTGTCTACACAGGGGACCGACCCACTCACTATTCTTACCAGATACACATGGAGGGTGTACAAAGGTATTTAAACTGTACAGTAAAAGCTTATCTAAGCCCTTACATACAATCCAGTATTCAGCACAAAGACCCTTTCTCCTTAAGGTAGGGTGCAGTTCTTGTAATTGCCTTTCACATACAAGAGATCAAGGGGAGGTTATTAATCTCCTTTGTGTGGCATATAGGATACTATACATTCCAGGAAAGGAAAGGAAAGGAAAGGAAAAGTGGAGATATTGCCCATAGCAACCAATCAGACATTTTCTAGTATATCATAGGAAAGCTAGAATATGATTGGTTGCTATGGGCAACATCTCCACTTATCCTTTCCCGTAGGTTAGTAAATCTGGCCCATGGACTTTATTTTTTAAAAACAACTATAGAGCCAGACACCGGATATCAGCATTGAGGTTAGTGCAGCTTAGTAAAGCCGGCCCCAAAGACTCCGACTTATGTATTAATATCATTAAACTCTATAGTAATTATCATCAAGATAAAACACAAACAAAACAAGTATTACCTTCTAAACTATTCAAATGTTTATCAGATAATCCTGACATAACATATATATTCCAGACCATAGCCATAACACATTGTTTCTTAAAATAATAGTGTGTACAAGAATATTATATTTTACTAAGAACTGAGCTAAATAACAATAGAATAATGCAAAACGGACCTCACACAATAATTCCGCTGTGTATGATTATAGTACATTGATCAGTGATTGTGAAAAATGTCACCAACATCTTGATGGAAGTCGAGATTCATACATCAAACACAGGAGGAGCACTTAATCTCTAAATGTTCTCTTTAAGTTTAAATTTATTAATATAAAAACAATAGAAATTCTAATAAAGCAATTAATATAGTTTGCATACAATGTTACCTGTATGAATCAGTGTCTGCAGTCAACCAATTCAGACATTCAACATACTGCAAATAAATATTATTAAAACATTTATAACCAAATCAATTGTTCACTGATGAACTAACGTGACTGTGAAACAATGCTCTTTAGTTGATTCAACAGTCCGGTATTATAAAGGATCAATAACATTATTCCAGACAATTTATGAACTATCAAATCCCTTTTAGTATAAGATGCAACAGATTCTCAAATGATCATAGCTTCTTAAATTAACTCAGTCACTCAAAACCTCATAGCACCATAAGATTATATTCTGTGCACACAGAGGTTTGTTTCCAATTTATCTTAAATCAGTCAGGGCACCTTCCTGGAATTATACCAATTAATTTAAGCCATTTGGACATAGAGTGTTCAAACAGAAAGTCCAATAAGCTTCTCTCCTACACAATTGTCTATATCTATCCCCTCTTCTTTTAGTATTTTTCACTTGTTGTATTCCAATTACTGATAATTGGTTTAAGACACCTCCATTACACTGGTTAACATGTCTAGAAAGATTATGGCTCATAAATTTCTTTTCTACATTTCTATGTTCTAAAAAAAATTGTAAAGAAACCTTATTTGAGCATCTGTTGCCTCTTATAATAAAAGGGATGTGACAGTTCAGACATTGCCTGGAATAACCTTATTGTTTCACGGTCGCGTTAGTTCAATTAACAATTGATTTGGTTTTAAATGTTTTAATAATATTTATTTGCAGTACTTTGAGTGTCTGAATTTGGTGGCTGTAGACACTGAATCATATAGGTAACATTGTATACAAACTACAGTATATTAATTGCTGTATAAGAATTTCTATTGTTTTTATATTAATACATTTAATCTTAGAGAACATTTAGAGATTAAGGGCCGTATTCACACCTCTGGCCGCATTGCAATGTGGCCAGAGGTCTGAATACGGCCCTAAATGTTTTTGTTCTGTTTGATAATTTGCTGCTGGGAAAGATCACAATCCCTATTAGAGTGAGCAATTTCCCCTAAAATGTTATTTTTTTCTTTATTGATTGCAGTTAAAATCCTCCCTTGCCTAGGATTTATTTTTTTTATTCAGCGCTCACTTATTCAGTTCTCTTAAATGATAAAGAGAGATTCATACTTTCTATTGTGGCATAATATGTTAAGCTGAGCGGTGTATAAGAGTTTAGAATGGTGATTTTAAAATGTATATCAGATAAGAATATGCATAGGGTGGGTACTCATGAACATGGAATTAATACATGTTCGGAGAAACCTGCATGAGGAAAAAGGAATTTGGGACCGTATTCAGACTCCCGTTTTGAAACACAACCGCAAGTACACCCACACACATAGAATGGAACACCCACCAAAACCCCAGTCACTCCTCTTGCTAATCCGTGCTCACGTTGACTTACACCACCATAGACCACCTCTATCTTTCCGTGTGCCCTCCCGTGCGTATATGTCCTCTGTGCGTGCATATCATGATAATCGCGCCCACTTTCCTTAATTTAAATGCCGCCAATTTTCACTTAAATTCTCGCGTGCGTATATTTACGTTGCATATCCAGACGTATGTACACACCTGCCTATCATAAGTCCGTCCGTAAGGCACTTCCGTGCGAATAGTCTACGTCAACTACGTACAAAAAGTTACTAGACATGCGCAGTTGATGCATAACTAAAAATACCCACGGGAGTTGCCGTGAAAACAGAAGTCTGAATACAGTCCTTAGAGTTTAACAGGTTGTTTAATAGATTAGAACATTTGTGCATGACAGAAAGTTGTCATTGACATGATCAAATTGATTTACAAAAATACAGAGATAAATCTTTAATTCCAAGCAGGTTCATCTTTTAAGGAAGATCATAAACTTACGGAGTAATGGAATAATATTCTAGACTCCTGTTCATTTGCATTAATGGTTGTATTGCTTAGATACCGGGGGAAATAAAGTGTGTGCAACAGAAAAAGAGATTGAAGTACTGCAAAATGATTTAAATAAGTTCTCAGATTTGGATGATTTTGAGGAAAGAGACTTGACTGTCAACAAAAAAGGTTTTGGAGTATGAGAAAAAGCTAGTAAGAAGAAAAGAAGAAATGATGGAAAGGGACCAAAAAGATTATCAGAGGGATGAGGTTACCTACAACAAAAAGAATTGAAGTGGTGGGAAAAAAAATGATAGGAACCATTGGTATAAGTATAAGAAAGATAATAAAGAAAGAAATAGGAATTCTAATTTAAATCAAGGGAAACAAAAACTATCAGAAGCATGAACAAGCAAAAAGGAGCCTAAGTAAAGATAAGGAGAAGTTAATAGTTAAAAGAATTATGAACACAAAAATAGGAGAGATCAATATAGAACATACTAAAAATATGGAGAGTATTGTATATCCAGCATGAGCGAGAACGAAAGGAAAAAGGCCTTTAAAACTAAGTATGAATAATATAAAGAATCATAAGAGTGATAGAAAGTGGGAAAAAGAAAAGAAGAAGGTTCCATGTGAGTTAAATAAAACATCAGATATAGTAGAACCAGCTTCTACCTCCTTTAAAGAGTCCCTTAAAGATGGCTCACTTTTTCTCCTGTTTTAGAAATGGGTACCCTCCAAAAGACCAGTTGGAGGTCAGAGAACCATTTTTAATGTCTGATACCCAATGAAACAACAACAAAGAGGAGAAGGAAATCAGGAGAAGAGGTAAGGGAGGAAAACGGAAATCCTCAAAAAAAATACCAGGTTAATATAAATACGAAAGGCGTTTTCAATCTGTCATCAGAATTTTGACAGATGAAGAAAACAGTCTTCTCATGAAAGGTCTAAAGTTCGCCCCATGTCGTAAACAGAACCTTTTTGATTTGTTCATTGATCTAACTAAATATACTTGAACTCTGTGTAGGAAACAATATTTTGCTAATAAGACTTAAAAAGGAGCTTGAAATTAAGAGAGGAAAGTTACTCCTGGGCAAAACCTTGTTGAATGCAGTGGGAGTGGGTATTCTTTGCATGCAGGGATATATCTTTGAATTTTGAATATATCTTTGAATTGCTTACTACAAACAGATACTTACCAGCTTTACTATTACACTGTTATTTAAACTTCGGAAACATCACCTCTCAACTCTAATACTGTTTGCAACAGATAAAATATGACTCCCCTGCAATCAACATGGTTTAGCCCAGGTGTAACTTTCCTCTCTTATTTTCAAGGTCCTTCTTAAATCTGTATCCAGCCCATTATATTCAAACATAACTCAAGACAAAGGTGTAGAAGCTATGAATGTTTTGCTCTCTCAAGATCCAGAAATGTCTTTTCAACACAAAGAATTTATTTTGGATTCTATTAAATTTATTTTAGAACACAATTTTTACATTTTTGATTCTCAATTTTTTCTTTAGACCAGGGGGACAGTGATGGGCACGAGGTTCACCCCAAGTTTTGCTAACATCTACATGGGATCATTTGAGGAGAACTTTATCTGGAAATGTCCCTTTGGGGCAAACCTCATGGCCTACACAAGAGACATTGACAATTTGTTTTTTGTGTGGCGGGGAGATGCTCAGTTAGTTGGGGAATTTGTATCCTTTTTAAATAACAACACCTTTCTTTTGTCATTCATATGTGATTTCAATAAACAAAGAATGAATTTTCTCAATATTAAATTACTTTTGGATGGGAGTACTCTTATTACAAGAGTCTACCGAAAAGATGGCTACTGCTATAACTTTTTAAGATAACAGTTATTACAATAAAAACTGGATACATAATATCCCAAGGAATCAGTTTCTTAGGATACACAGAAATTGTGCGTCACAAAACACGGGTCTTACCTTGTCAGAGCCTGCCTGTCGGCGGCACTCTCTAGCCATGCCCGTGCCTCTTCATCAAGGAGGTGCCACTCTCAGTAGTGGCAGCTTTCCACTCAGCCTCCTGTTTGCCTTGCAGTGTCTCCTGTACCTTGAATCTGGTGCCAAGCAGTTCCGTCCACTGGTACATGAGCGCCGCCATATTGGATTGTGTCATTTGATCTTGTCCAGTCTATTGGATCCTTTCTCCCACTGACACATGAGCCGATCTTCCAATCCTGGCTGAGGGTGCTCTATTTAAACCTAGAGCACTGTCTAAAGAGTGCTAAAACAACTTAGTCATTAAAAGTGCCTGGTTCTCTCTGAAGGAAGTGCTTCTGACTTTCTGTTCAAGTCCGAGTCCAGTCTGTTCCAGTCCAGTCAAGTCTGGTTCAGTCCAAGTTCAATCCAGCCTGTTACAGTCCAGTCTAGTCCAGTCCTGGCCAGTCTGGTCCTGTCAAGTTCCTATCTTTTAAAGCATAGCCCATGAGCAGACTCTACATAAGGCCTCCAAGCTTTCGTTACTCTACTGACATGATATTGTGCAAGGGAAGAGAATTTCCTACATCAGTCAGAAGAATTGTTTAGGGCTTTTAAAGGTTTAAACTATCTCAAAACTCTACTTACCAATGCTTTGGAGGAGGTTAAAAGAAATAGAAAGAGGACATTTTTTATGTAGTAAAGAAGGAAGTAGATGGCATTGGAATATTGATAAACCATTATTTATAACAATCTATAATAGTGCAGCAGATAGAATTAGGAGAATTAGTTTAAAATAAAAATTTCCATAGCTTACAAGCTGATGAGGTTTCGAAACCTTATGGGCCTCATTTACTAAGGATGATTTGACTAAAATAGCCGGAGATTGCAGTAGTTTACCAGTGATTTTCAAATTCGCCTTTAAATTGCAGGACATTTGTTTTTTTTTTTTTACAAATCGCTGTGGCATTTTTTTTTCATTCTGGACATTCTGGATTTACTAAGGGGGGATTTAGTAAATTGCTAGAGATTTGGCTAAAAACACCAAAGAAAAACCTGATGGGTGTTAGTGTCGATTTCCTAGAAATTGGAACTCACATTGCTTTTTCAAACACCCATCAGTTAAAAAAAAAAAAAAAATGTCTACCCAATAGGCATTTAACCCTTGCCATGCTGCCGCTTAGGATACTATAAGGCACAGCATGCCCTGCAATACAAGGACTTGCTGTGCCTTATAGTACTAGAATCAGCAGCATTCTAATGGTTACTTGCATGCTGCGGAAGACAATTTTTGTAATGGTTTTTTTAAAATTAAACTTTAATAGAATAAAATCATCTCAGCCACAGAGGGCCTCTAATACCACCCGCCGACAGACCAAACACTGTTATCATTAAACAGTGCAGAGTGCACAGCTCACCCCCCTGCACCATATGAAGCGTTTTATGACCCCCCAGATGCCGGCAAAACAACAAAAGTCCTGGCCTGAGAAAGGGTGCGCTGAACACAAAATGACGGACGCACCTGAGTCATCAGAGCCAGCGTTAATGCCTGCAACACAGCTGAATGCCTCATTATCTCCACCAGACCTCTCTCCATCTCATAGTCCTGTTAGAGGAGGTTCTAATCTAGCCTACACAGATCACAGATGTTGTGAAAGCTATTCAAGAAACTATGGCTCCTATAATGCAGCAACAAGCTGCTACCTTCACTCAAGCCATTAAAGAAGTTAAAGAGCAAATGACCCAAATGCAGCAGAGAATTGCTGCTACTGAGCAGATAGCAGGACAATCTTTCCAGGATGTATGCTCCTTGATAGAAACAACAACTTATCTGCAGAAAACACAAAACCAAATGTGGAATAAAATCGATGATCTCGAGAAGAGATCTAGGCGAAATAATTTAAGAATAATTGGGTTGCCGGAATCCCTTAAAGGAAATAAGCTGTTTCAATTTCTTTATAATACCCTTCCAAGTCTATTAAAGGTATCTGAAGAGTGTAAAGATGTTGTCATTGAGAGGGCACACCGCTTGGGAAGTCCTAAATCTAATGCAGGGCAAAGGCCCAGAGCGTCATCTTCAGATGTTTGAACTACGTGCATAAGGAGTCATTGATCGCCTCCAGGAAAATGAATCAGTTGATGTATGAATGCAGCCGCCTCAGGATCTTCCAGGACTTCTCGGCAGAAGTATCAAGAGCCCGTAAAGCTTTCTCCCCATTATGTTCCGAGATGGTGAAAGAGGGTCGCAAATTTGCACTTCTTTTCTCAGCACACCAGCGGTTGTTTGAGGGAAAATCATTCAAAGATTTTGATACTTTATCAGATGCTGAAGCTTATCTCCGGGAAATCACAGAGGAATCTAACCCTTCGACTCAGGACTAAACCGAATCGGCTCTTTATCTGAGATTACAGGTCGTATGGTGGACTTTGTTACTTAAGGGTTGAAGTACTATATCTTTAGGGCGAACTATTGTTTGAACCGGCCCTTATCTGTTATGCTTACCCATTACCCATACCCTATTTTCTAATGCTATAGTTGAGTATTTGATTGGGGGGGAGGAATTTAAAAATCTCTAATGTATTCTGTCTTTATTATATCACATTATAAGGTCTGTTAGGTGTTATATAACATTAATGCAATATTTCCTGCCTCTGGCTGGGGAGGAGGGAGTATGGCTTGTTTAGGAGAAAAGAAGCACCTGCTGCTTGAAGATAGGTACTTAGGTTGGTACCTTCTGGAAGTTGGGTGGGATTTCGGGGTAAGTCTGGCTAAGTTTTGCTTTTATTTTTGCTAAGGTTAATGTTTTTTTGTTTTTGTTGTGTTCCCTGTCTCTTGTACAAAAATTTATGCTTAAAATACGTTTTTTTGTTTTTTTTTCTGAACATTCAGTCACACAGCTCTTACCCTCTTGGTTATTATGTAATATGTCTACTTTAAAAATTTGCTTGTGGAACATGGGGGGGGGGGATTAATTCCCCCTGTAAAACGGAAAAAAATTTTTATGTACCTTAAAAAGTAAAAAATGGATCTGGTAATGTTACAAGAAATCCATCTATTGGAGCCTGAAATTTCCAAACTCAATATGATGGGTTTTAAAGTGATTAATTTTGCACAATATACATCTAAGGCCTTGGCCAGAGCAAAAATATTGGCCTACATTCCTTAGTGTCTCAGCTTAATTTATTGGATAGCTGGAGGTCTAGACATCCTATAGGCAGAGAATTTACATGTATGTCAGCAACTCATTCTACGCTATCTAGAATAGACTATCTATTCACCTCGGATACTCTAACCCCAAAAATTTTAGACAGTAAAATTGAATTTGTATATCTGATCACGCGTTACAACTTTCTCCTGCTGCTGATGTAGGTCAGTTTAAACAGTGGCGTCTTCTTCTCCACTTAACTAATACCCTCTCATTTTGGCGGATGCTTGTTGCTAAATGGGAGACATACAATATCATTAATGCAGAGCATAAGACAGATCCACTTTTATTTTGGCAGTCAGCTAAAGCAGTACTTAGGGGGGAAATCATGTCTTACACTAAACAACATAATAAGCAATCCACAGCTACGTATTTGAATGCACAGAAAAATATCACCAAAGCTTACAAAGCATTTCTTAGTTCCCCCACAGTCTCCAATAAAAATGCCTACCGTGATATGAAAGTGCACTTTGAAGCGATATTGCAAAAACTAGGAGATAGATATATCACGAGATGTAAATTTTTATTCTATCAATATGGAAATAAAAATGGCCGCTTACTATCTAATCTGCTACACAGGAATAGAAAGCATAATAATATCAGCTGCTTTAGGGGTACAGATGGTTCTCGAAAATCTAAGGGATCAGATATTTCTGAGATTTTTAGATACTTTTATAGATCTTTGTATGAGGAGAAGTCTATCGACTCTAAGATTAAAACTGATTTTTTGAGCAGGTTAGTTCTCCCAAAGCTGCAGAAACAGCACATGGATTTTCTCTCCAGGCCAATTTCTGTTGAAGAAATTGAAAAAACCATTAAAAAACTAAAACCCCTTAAAGCACCGGGCCCAGATGGGTTTGGATCAGAATTTTATAAAATACTGTCTCCACTGTTAGTTTCCATCTTCCATTCTGTGTATGATGTCTTTTGGACACAGCACAGGATACCCAGGTACTTCAACTCAGCCATTATTAAAGTTCTTCCTAAACCTGGGAGAGACGCGGAATTGGCATCTTCATATAGGCTGATCCCTCTTTTAAATATAGACTATAAAATTCTTACGAAGATACTTGTGGACAGATTGAAAGTAGTTCTCCCTTCAATAATTTACCCCGATCAAAGAGGGTTTATTTGGGACCATTTGTTCAAAGTATTGCAGGAATTCGGTTTTCCCACTATATTTATTCAGGCTATATCTACTTTATATTTGGATTCCTCAACTGAAATTAGTAGTAATGGATATCTGTCTGCTCCCTTCCCCATACAATGTGGTACTAGGCAAGGGTGCTCCCTCTCTCCTCTTTTATTTGCTGCCTGTTGAAGAAATTGAAAAAACCATTAAAAAACTAAAACCCCTTAAAGCACCGGGCCCAGATGGGTTTGGATCAGAATTTTATAAAATACTGTCTCCACTGTTAGTTTCCATCTTCCATTCTGTGTATGATGTCTTTTGGACACAGCACAGGATACCCAGGTACTTCAACTCAGCCATTATTAAAGTTCTTCCTAATCCTGGGAGAGACACGGAATTGGCATCTTCATATAGGCTGATCTCTCTATTAAATATAGACTATAAAATTCTTATGAAGATACTTGCGGACAGATTGAAAGTAGTTCTCCCTTCAATAATTTACCCCAATCAAAGAGGGTTTATTTGGGACCATTTGTTCAATATATTGCAGAAATTCGGTTTCCCCACTATATTTATTCAAGCTATATCTACTTTATATTTGGATTCCTCAACTCAAATTAGTAGTAATGGATATCTGTCTGCTCCCTTCCCCATACAATGTGGTACTAGGCAAGGGTGCTCCCTCTCTCCTCTTTTATTTGCTGCAGCCTTAGAGCCTTTAGCAATTGCGCTTAGACAAAATTCAAACTTTAGGAGTATTAAAGTTGGAAATAGGGAAATTAGGTTATCACTCTGTTGATGACATATTCTTGTTTGTCTCATATCCCCAAACATCCCTTGCATTAATTATAGACACTATATCTCAATTTGGTTCCTTTGCAGGTTATCGTGTCAATTTTCAAAAATCAGAAATCATGCCACTCATGGGAAAGGATGAAATTTGTAAGATGCCAAATATCATCAATCAATTCCAAATGACATATAATAAGTTGAAGTACCTGGCAAATATCATCAATCAATTCCAAATGACATATAATAAGTTGAAGTACCTGGGAATCTTCTTAACCCCCTCCTTGCAAAGCATTTATAATTTCAATCCAGTACTGCAAAAAATTCTAAAATTACTGGAAGAGTACAGTTATTAAAAGCATCATATTCCCTAAGTTATCTTATGTTATACAAATGTTCCCGCTGTTAATGTTAAAATCCAATGTCAAGTTTTGTGAAGGGATATTTCGTAAATTCATCTGGAACGGAAAACATTCTAGGATTCCTGTGGCTAGGATTAAACTGTCCAGGGATAGAGGTGGTGTGGTTGTGCCAGATGTTCTCACTTTTTCGCACGCAGTCCACTTCAGATACATGTCTGACTGGTCTTTGGGGAAGAGCACATACTCTGACCATTCCTTGGAGGAAGAAAGTTTTCGCCCCTACTCTCGGGCCGCTTTATTGTTGTGTGATAAGAAAGATATCCCGCTTCATCTCTTTAATCATATATTATTTCATGACACATATCGTTCATGGATTTCTATCAATAAAAAATATGGAAGAAATTTTCATAGTTCAAAATATATTCTTGTTATGGGTAATCTTAACTTACCTTCAGGTCTAGACAATCGGTGGTTTCTACTATGGAAAAAGAAAGGTGTCAGGATCACTTACAAATTTTTGACCCTTGGGGACAGTTATTTACCTTCCAATCTATTAAATATAAATTCGGAATCCCTGGTAGCCAGTTCTATATGTATATGCAGGTCAGACATTTGGCACAGACTTCACCTAAACCTTTTTCTAATCATGAAGAGACCGACCACTTGATGCAATTATTTCATTTCACCAAAACTGTTAAATATAAACTAAATATTTACAGAAAGATATACTTGGCAGAGACATGGAGAGATTGTGGCAACCTCTGGTACAAAAGTGGCAAAGTTATATACCTACGGGTAATATACAATAAAGTATATGGGCTGGGTAGTGTCGCTTACCCACCCTCCCTCCTGCTTTGTTTACTAGGAGCTGCCTGGACTGGTCAATTAATCCACTGTTTTGACCGATGTAGAGTACAAGAATTAATTCATAACAGAATTGGTTTGCCCTGGCGCTCACTATTAACTGTATCCCTCCCTTGACAAGTGCAGGCAATAATGTATATATGGTGCCGTATGTATAGTAAATCCGTTCCGTATGTCTCACAGTAATGATATTGCCCTTCAACTGTTGAGTGTTCACAGACTTTCTTACTCAAATCAATATTTAGATACTGGTATACAGTCTCTTAGATAGTTAAGATTTTATAGCTCACAGTTCAGTGTATCAGTCCTTCAGCGTCTCCCGGCAAGCCTGAAGTGTTAGGTGCACGCTTCCTCATTTACACGCTTCCTCCCGGCTGCTTGTGTGGGGCATTGCTAGGCAGCATCAGCTGTTCTTACGCTCTGTCATTATCTCCCTCACAGCCGCGTTCGTCCGATATCGTACACCTCATCCCTCGGTCCAAAGAGTTCTTCTCAGAAGTGGTGCAGCGGTGTATAGGAGTTAGAAAGGTAGACAGGAGGCCGCCATCTGGTGCAGTCATTTTATTAACAGTGGTACTTCACAAATAAAATCGTTTTGGGTACTCACAAAGGATGCAGACATATATAGATGTCCAAATAGCGCTATTTACAATTTGTAACAATCTGTGTAGGTCTGGACCAACGTGTTTCATCGGGCTCAGCCGACTTCCTCAGGGTCATCACGAGTGTGGAATTGAGTGCCCATTAAATAGCCCACCCTCTATTGTCATTGGTCTAATTGGAAATTATCCCATAAACTGTTGTTCATTAATTGTCCATTATTAGTGTAGTATTATGCTGATCTAACTAAAGGGTGTAATCATGTTTTGGATATATTTGGCTAGTTATTCTATTACTTCCTATGGATATAGAGATATGGCTGTTTGGCCTTATATTTACTATATGCCCTGTGCTTACTTTATCTGTTCTTCCTTCCTAAATCCTATGGATTAATGTTGTTTTTAATTGGTACAGTTAGCTGCAATTTGTGTCTTCAATGTGTTGCACCTGCCCTGGCTTAGGTATGTATCCCCTTCTGAGTGGATGTATGTATCCCTACTCAGAGGTATAGTTCAGTCAGACTGTGCATAATGACAGGTGATTGTGGACCAGAGTCCTTTACAAAAAAGCTGCCAGTTCAAAATCTATATTCAATCCGTGCGGTTGCAAAGTTCCGGATTAATGTTGTTTTTAATTGGTACAGTTAGCTGCAATTTGTGTCTTCAATGTGTTGCACCTGCCCTGGCTTAGGTATGTATCCCCTTCTGAGTGGATGTATGTATCCCTACTCAGAGGTATACTTCAGTCAGACTGTGCATAATGACAGGTGATTGTGGACCAGAGTCCCTTACAAAAAAACTGCCAGTTCAAAATCTATATTCAATCCGTGCGGTTGCAAAGTGCCTAGGTCAAATATCCATTTGCTTTCTATTTGATTCAGTGTCTTTTGTTTGTCTCTCCCCTCCAATGGTGTTTTACTTTTTGTATGGCTGTAAATTGAAGGGTTGAGGGATCTCTGTTGTGTGACACTCTGTAATGTTCGGATAGGCTGCGTGTTTCCTTACCAGCTTTAATGTTTCTAATATGCTCGCCTATCCTAGTCTTCAGTTCCCTGCAGGTTCTCCCTACGTATTTGAGACCACACGGACATGTGATCATGTATATTACGTTCTTACTATTACATGTCATTTTGTCCTTGATGGCAAAGGATTTTTTGTTATGTTCGTCTAAGAATCGTGTGATCGGTTTGGTTTTTGTTGCCTTGGTGGTTTTGCAGGCTATACAATTGTTACAGTGGAAGAAGCCTTTTGCTCCTCCTAACCAAGTGTCTTCTTTTGAGGACTTGTTTCTTTTCATGTTGTTTTTCACCAATTTTTATTTCAGGTTCGGTGCTCTTGTGAATATTATTTATGGTTTAGCCGGCAAAATCAGCTGCAGCGAATCATCGCTGAGCAGAATGTGCCAGTGTTTGTTCATTATTTTGCATATTTTTGGGGCAGGGCTGGAGCACTGTGTGATTAACGGGGCTACTGTTTTATTGTCCTCTGTCTTTTTCTCTTTATATTTGAGAAGTGTTTCTCTTTCCGTGTTAAGGACCTCTTCAAATGCCTTAGTTATATACCTGACATCATTGACTCTTGTTAAGCATTTTGATAAATCTTTTAAGGCCCTGAAATCTGCCCACCTTCAAGAGATCCATGTTCCCTCGATTAATAGAGCATATATTTCTCAGTTTAGGAGACATCAAATGGACAACACCTTCCCAGACAAATGTCCCAAGTGTAAAGGGACCCCTGCCAAATTATTCATGCTATGTGGCATTGTGGAAAAATCTAACGGTTTTGGAATAAGATAGCAGGTTTTTTAAATTCACTATTTTCCATATCTGTTGTACCAGACCCGAAAGCTATGCTATATGCCAACTTTAGTAGCTGGGACCTGGGTAGTTCTAAACAACAAATTATTCCTTTCATTACAGTAATTGTGACAGTAGCTAAAAGTCATATATTGGATAACTGGATTAAGAGGTCGTCACCTTCACTGGGTGAAGTTAAATCTACTCTTTTACAACTATTATATTTTGATAGGAGTGCAGCCTTCCCGGAAGTAGACCAGGGAGTGATAGGATTTCATAAAAAATGGGGAGTGTTTATAGACTCTTTGGACGTCTCTACTCAAACGCATATCTACAAGGTCTTTGAAAACACCATGTGGTATCTATACAGAAATTTACAAATTGATTGAACTTTATAATTAGTTAATAATTTACTAAAAAATAGATAAAACAGTGCTTAGAATAAAAATATCAACATTTAATTGTCATCATAATTATCAAATATATAAAAACATAAAAAACATTTAATGCTCATAATGACTAAACCCCAAAATTATATATTTGATAATGATGATGACAATTAAATGTTTATATTTTTATTCTAAGCGCTGTTTTATCTATTTTTCAGTTTTGCCTTTGAGGGATTATCCCTCCCCTCCACAGTAGCTGGAATATACTATATTTACAAATTTTTTCAGCACTTATTAACCCTCTAGCACTGTTCAATATTGTTAATTATTTACTAGACTGATTATTTATATGGCTCTCTGAACATACCGATGGCTTGAAAAGGTGTAGAATTAAAAATTTACCTTTTAGGAGATTACTATATGGTCATAGGACACGGAACATACTTATAGTTTGTTTTATATTTTGCTCTATATGCGTTTTTTATTATTATTTTTATTTATGTTAATGTGACTACAGTCATGTCATACTTATATATAGATGTATAAGAGGTATCTTCATGCGGTAAAATGAATATATGTTCCTTCACAATGTATTATTACCAAAGTGTTTTACTTGTTTCTCTATTTTTACTTATCTACCATATTTGTTATGTCTTTTGCATTTCTGATATGATTGTACCTGTGTTTTATACTTATGTATGGAAAAAAAAAAAGCAATAAAATGTTTAAAAAAAAAAAACAATCGCCAGACATCACTGGAGATTGAAAATCGCCAGGGGAAATCGCCCCTTTGTAAAATTGAATTTGGTGTTCAGAAAACCAAGAAATTTGAAAAACATGCTGGTTCCAAGTTTCTTCCAGAAGAAAGTGTTGTATTGTGTTATATCTCTCTATTCATTTAAATTTGAGACCTTTTGGACTGTGGAATCATTTGTTTTTGAACCTCCGATGAAACTGCAACTTTGTGCAGTGAAATGCATCAGATTGATTTTTAAACCAGAGAAAATTGCTACATAAATGCCAGCATTTAAATTGCTCGACTAACTATCTGTGTTCCCGGTTATATGTTGATAGCCATCCGATTACAGGATTGAAATGTGAAAGTAACCCATATTGCCTTATGGACTCACTGTGGTTATGGAGCTCTAAGAGGAAGATGGCAGATTAACCCCAAGCTGCACAAATTGCTATCAAGGGTGCTAAGGGCTTGTATTTACATTGGACTCTACTGTTAATATCCAGAATTAGAGTTAGGACCACCATATGCAGAAAGGCCTTGACGGCGGCTGGTGGCTGATCATATATTTGCAAATATGTGTAATGGAAAATTTTACGTTTCATTTTAAAGATAGACGGTATAGTCTGTTACTGGTTAATGGCAGTGTTGCTGGGGCATTTCCTTTCCTTTTTTTCTGTTGCTAGGAGATTACCCCTGCCTTTCATGCACCTGTTTGCTGTGCATTAACTTATAAATTGATCTGAGCAACTTCCATTTTTTGTACCCACGCAGATTAGTTGCCCAGGGCACCAACAAACCTTAGTCTGACCCTGCTTCCCTTGGACACATGGATTTACAACCATAACTTAAAATTTGAAGTCTATATAGGGCCTAACTACCTTTAATGCACAGTTACTAAGTATCATCACTCCTACTAGAGTATTGAGCAATGCATCCCACCCCATCATCGTATTCATTGCGTTATTACTTCCAGAGGATCCACATACTTGACATGTGGTAGGTGTGCTTGTACACTCACAAAACGTGTACATTTTCTGCTTGCCCCTTTTGCTTTAGTCTGGGAGTGGTCAAGAATGATTATATAGGTATTTACATAAAAGAATTGTCCTCATGTTAAACTAAGTCCTTATTGATTTACCTCTAAACAGTAATTTATTGGTGACTTTTGTTAAAGGCAAACAAAAAATGAAATATTGTATTATTTTACAGCAAGTCAAAAAATAAACATAAATGCACAACAAATAAAAGTACTAAGTATTATCAACTTAATGTTTCAAGGCTGCTCCCAGGAAGTGGATTATAACTAGGGCCCCTGATGGTGGTGATAGACTTGTGCGGCAGCACACCCAGTAGGTTACAACCCCTGGAAGGCAGCCTGAGGTGTAGCTAAGCACTAATAACCAGACAGGAGTGAAGAGATCAACAGTGTTTATTAGTGCACACAAGTTAATACAGAAAACAGGTGAATAGTAAACTAGGAGCAAAAATGAGCATATAATAACAACACAGGTAACAAGGCTAGATAAACCACAGCCTATAAACACTACAGAGTTCATACATGAACGTAAATACAAACAGAAGTCCAGACTACAAGGCAGGCTATATGCAAGAATACAAGAAACAACCAAAAGCAAGGATTCAGGGAACACAAATACATACAGACAGAAGGCAGCTGGTATATAAGGCGCAAGATGACAACACGCAGACCAGAGAGCATATACATACATCAGGAACTCAGGACAACAATTACTAATTACCAGTTAACACTCAGTGAAAGGAAGTTCTATATGTGCAGGTAGAGCAGGTGGAAGATTATTAATTAAGTGTCCAACAGCAGCCCCTAGGGGCAGGTCAAGATAATGTCCATAAAGCATAAAATAATCCAAGATTGCCCCTAGGTGTGAGACAGGATATTGCGCGTCCACAAGATGTAACACTTAAAATAGACCAAGATATAAAAATTTTCTGAAAAAGTTAATCCTCATTAAAAAAAAATAGTATACCTAAATTATTTTAATTGTACCATTGGGTCCATAAAGGTTACAAATAATGCATCAGTCTGAAATTATGATTTACCTTTTTATTACAGTTTACCTGTATCTATATGGCAGGTAAGACATAAAAATACTGTACATGTTGATAAATCTGTAAAAGTCATTTGTGTCTTCCAGCTAAACCCCAAAACTGATTTTATTTTGCACTGGGGGAACTTTAGTATTCCAGCCATGATCTCTAACAGCAGCTTTGTTTAAAAGTAGGTTAGTGTTTTTCCACAATCTATCACAAATGGCAAAAACCACATCCTATGGTTTGCAGTTAGTAATTCAACATCTGTTAAGATGGCTTAGAAAGTTCAAGTAATAAAGCAGAGCTAAGATATTCATTATTAATTTTCCAAATTCTGTGATAGCAATTCAATAGTTCAGGGCACAAACTCATACAGAGCATTTGCTTCACTACAAGTCATAAGCTCAAGACTACAACAATTCAGGTATTTGCATAATGGAGGCAATGCCAATGTATATGCATTTTTATTTGAAGTATGCATTTGCACTTTTTATGATCAGTATATGCCTCTGCAATTCAGTCTATAGGGGTTCAATACTTTATTACATATTTCAGGAAGGGTGTGTGTGTTAGGTAGGGAAATATGAATTCTAAAATCCTCTTTAAGATTTTGATAAATGCAATTTAGGTAAATGTAATTTATGGTACAAAGAAAACCTGCTGACTTTTTAGAGAGTCACGTACTTTTGCAATCATCAGTATAAATTCCTATACTAGACCATATGTGATGACAGAAGTTTTTGTTTTTTTTATAAAAAAAAAACCTTCCAGATTTCACAAGGTTTGTTTCATGGAAAAAGAGTATTTCTACCTTTTGTCCCAATGGCTGTTTCAGTCTTTAGAGATGTTCATCAGAGAGTTCATTAAAGACATAAGTGTGTGTGTGTGTGTTATGCTGGTTTCGTATTGCTAATGCAGCCCATGAAGCATTTTAAACTGTGACTAAATACTATGGAATGCAACATATTTGAACGAAATGCAAGTAAATTAATATGGCATAGATCAGAATGAATGAACCAGGTTACAACATGAGTAATTAGGATAAACAGAAACCTGGCTTAAGTTCCTTGCAGACACTCAGAATTAGATAATGATTTCCTTCCTATATTATATGTGTTCTGTTAATTGAAACCTGTCTCCATTCATGTAACAATGATGAGGCATGCAATGGCCTGAATTCTTCTGCTAACCATATTTATATTTAAAAAGTCTCTAGTGAAGTTTTTGCGTTTATGACAACATTTGGGTGCATATAGGTTTCATCCTTAATGGATTTCAAAAGTGATGTCTTATTACAACATAATAACTTGACATTTATACAATGGCACCAATCCCTTGGTAACATTTTTTGCTATATTTTTTAAGTGAAACCTCCATTTCATTTAATTTCATTATTGGTTGCAAATTATGTAACAAAATGATATCACTGTCATCCCTTGCATTTGGCATTAAGCAGTTAACAAGTGAATGCCTCAAAATGAACACAGTAAAGGTAAGAATATTATTGATATAGCACAAACACAAAAACCTAATAAATACAAGGCAGAATCATTGAGCCATCAATACAGGACTTGGCAAGAATAATATCAACGTCAAACAACAAAGTTTTTAAGGAGACATAAAATGGTTGAGTAGATAATAATCACCCTACCAGCATTAATCGGGCTCTGTTCGCCTCACAGAGAATTGCATTTTTGAAATACACACAGCTGGCAGCTAATCTTTGGCTGTCTATTTAGAAAATGTCAGTAATTAGAAAGTTCAGCCGCAAACTCGCTGCAGGTGAGCGGATGTAGTGTAGCAGGGTAGTCTTAGGGTTAGATTGCAGGGAGGGGATGGATGAAAGAAGGTGAAGGTTAGGATCAGACTGCGGGGAAGGCTGCGTGAAGAAAGGGTTAGGGTTGGGATAATGGAAAGGGAAGGTTAGGGTGAGAATTAGGATAAGAGTTGAGCTTGGAAAAAATACCAGTCAGCACAAGATCTTAAATGCATCGGTGGAACAGGAATAGTTGCTAACGGTGGGACGTTGTAAATGCGCAGTCAAAAATGGCCCAGTTGAAACGGCCTCTGCATGCGGCTGTTTCACTCTGGCTCTCTTAGGGGTCCGTTTAATAGGATTAGCACATTGAGTGCCAATAATGTAAGCAAAGCACAGCAAGCCTTGCAACTCTGTGGCCAATATTTACTTATACTTACCCCTCCAGTGAGGTCCAGCGATAATCACATTGTTAAGCGTTGCTTGGACCGAAGTGCCCACGCTTGCCCAGTAGCTGCCTTTTGAGACCTTAAAAATTTAAACTATCAAAAAGGAAAACAACACTGCGCATGGGTGGGACCCCAAGGCAGATGCGACGCCCAGACTGTTAAGTGTTTGTTATGGCACTGGGGACCTGCTTCCTGGGGTGCAGAGCCTAACTGGGACCTGGTCTTCGCTAGAGCCGCTGATGGTGGGGATAGTCTGAGCTGCAGGACGCCCAGCAGGTCGTAGCCCTCGGTACATGGTTAACCAATACTTAGGTACTGCCGCAGGAAGAAGGGGCACATCACAGCCAGAGGCGAGGAGAAGCAAGCAGCAGTGGAGACGCAGCCAGGACGCGTCTCCAGGGAGGAGGTGCATGGCGGCCAGAGGAGAAGCAGTTTTATCTTGGTTTTTTTGCATTTTTTTTACTTTTTTTTTTTAACTAAAAGTGTTTTTATTTATTTCTTCATAAAATATAAAAAAAATTGTAAATATATTTTAGTATTATTTTTTTTTTGAGCATTAGCACTTTAGTTTTTTGTTCCAGCAGTCTTCTGATATATACCTTTCTTTTCTTCCCCCTAATAGCTGTTAAGGCGGATATATGGGGATAACGCTGGAATAATTACCCTAACGCCTAGTAAATATTGCGATCAGCCAGCCCGCATTCATTACAGCGATCAGGAGTAAAGAAGCTGATGATCGCCATGATTTCCATGGTGATCATAGCTTTGTAAATGGTGAAGCCTTCGTTTTCAAGAGCACATTTTCAGGTGAAAACAGTCTTTATCTACTGAAAATGAAGGCTTCACCATTTAGTAAATTGAGCCCTTTCTCTGACCCTCTTGTCCATTGTATGGTCAGTGTAATAGATTGTCTGGTCCGTGTGACAAATTGTATGGGCAGCATGATGGAAGGTCAGTGTGACAGGTTGTATGGTCAGTGTGATAGTATGGTCGGAATAGCAGGTTGTATGGTCAGCGTGATTGTATGGTCAGTGTGACAGTTTGTATGGGCAGCATGATGGAAGGTCAGTGTGACGACAGGTTGTATCGTCAGTGTGATTGTATCGTCGGTGTGGCAGCTTGTATAGTCAGTGTGATTGTATGGTCAGTGTACTAGATTGTATGGTCCGTGTGACAGATTGTATGGGCAGCATGATGGAAGGTCAGTGTGACATGTTGTATGGTCAGTGTGACAGGTTGTATGGTCAGTGTGATTGTATCGTCGGTGTGGCAGCTTGTATAGTCAGTGTGATTGTATGGTCAGTGTACTAGATTGTATGGTCCGTGTGACAGATTGTATGGGCAGCATGATGGAAGGTCAGTGTGACATGTTGTATGGTCAGTGTGACAGGTTGTATGGTCAGTGTGATAGTATGGTCGGAATAGCAGGTTGTATGGTCAGCGTGATTGTATGGTCAGTGTGACAGTTTGTATGGTCAGTGTAATAGATTATCTGGTCCGTGTGATAGATTGTATGGGCAGGGCAGCATGATGGAAGGGCACTGTGACTTAATGATTATGTTGCACTGTGCAAATTTTTTAATATGTTACATTGATATATATCTCTGGAGAACTTAATTGGCTATACAAAGAGATGGTTAAACCTCAGGTGTTTTCTGATATATAACCATGATAAAGGCAGGATTCTTATGATGATTATTAAAAACCTGATGGGGATGCAGTCACCTATACACCGGATCACCAATGAAATCATGTTAACCTTATCGTACTGACTGTTAGGAAGGTTGTTACAGATACCTGTTGGTTTTCTACAAATTAAGGATTCTACATTGTTATATCCTTCCTATGAATAAAATGAGTGTTTACTTGTTCTATTACTGTCTACTGGATACTTTTCTTTCTGTTCCAGATGCTTATTGTATTTTATCTTCATATACTTTAGATTCTTTAAAGAAAAACCCTCTTGTGGGGAGAAATACATCAGCAGATGATCGTTTTCACATTGGTCCCTTAGTAATACCTTCATTCTCCCAATATATGATCACTATTCACATCCACCCTTTTTACAGTTAACTATTATATTGGATATACAAGGAGATTTTAGAATATTATTTGTGCTGGAGCAAGGACTTATGGATAAAAAGAGCATTGGAGCATCCTCAGATTTCACCTGACAATACCACGGTACCGTGAGCAATACCAAACACAATCCACTCTTTAAAGACAGTTCCATAGTCTCTTCATCTACATCTGGACATTATTTAGTGTGACAGTGACAGTATCTACTTATACTTCCATCATGGATGTTTCAACTACATACCTATGGATAAACCCAATTTGTGATTCCTCAAGTGTACCCATCATACCTCATTTATATTTTGCTCCCTATCATCAGTTTGGGGGGGACATTATTGGACTTCGGATGACATAATGTCTATAGATCTTGGATATTATTGCAATGCATAATTGACTATCGTACCACTATTTGATTGTGACACCATAGACCTTATTTAGCTTTGGATAGCCTTTTGTTGTGCCATGTATGTTTATTGTTTCTTTCCGTTATTAATTTTTGATTTATTGATTTGTAATATCTAACTTTCTAGGGATTACATTTTCCATATAACTAAGTATTCATGTCTAGTTTACCATTATAGACTCATTCTAACCATCTCTTCATTCCCAGCAATTCTTCTTTGAAATCTTCTATTGGTTATTCAAATTGGCAGATTTAGTAATAATGGACAGTATTCACACTTAAGAATTTGCTTTAGGTTCTTAAATATACACAAAGTAACATGCTGACTCCCCTGGCACGCCCTTGGTTTTCAGCTTCTTAACGACTTATGAATGACATAGGGCTACCTTATCTTTAGGTTCGTAGTTATATGTGTAGGGCGGCTATTTAAGAAAATTTTTGCCTAACTGCGCCCACATTTCCCCATTTAAATGGCTCTCTCCACCCACACTTCTTATCTTTGTTCTTAATTTTTCACGGCACACCCCCTCATTCTAAAGTCACTACGAACCTTGAAGAAATAGGTTTGTGATGGTGATTCAGAGTCGTCCCGCTGTTATGTCCAACATAAATTGCATAATAAAGTTACTGCGCATGCACGTTATATCCCTTCGTAAATATATGCACCTAAAAAGCCGCAGATTCTTAACTGTGAATCAGATGCAATGTTCCTAATTTGATATATACTGAATTGCATTGCTTCAATTACTACATTTACGAAGATTTTGATATTCTATTCTTGTCTTTCAAGCACGAAGGGTTCTCTCTAGAAGTTTCTGTGGGGAAAAGCTTGAGGTGTTTTGAACGGTTGAGGTTCAGTGTGGTACAGGAGTTGAGAAAAAGTGCGCTTGGTAGAGGTCTGAGGTGACTGGATTAAAGCGGAGAAGGGAATCGGAAGTGAGGAAAATATTGATATTGGAATCCTGAAAGGTTGAGAGTGAGGCGGAGAACAGAATCGGAAGTGGTGTGGAGTGTTTTTAGAGGTTATTGAAGGTGACAGTAGCGGGACGGAGCAGAGAGCTGGTGGCAGTGAGCCGTGATATCGGAGGTGATGGAAGTGAATCTGGAGGATTGGATGTAGGGGAGAATCGGGAGTGGGAGAAAGTGTTGCTCGAGGATATCGGAGGTGACAGGAGTGAGATGGAGGAGTGATTTCGTTGGTGAGCTGTTGGGTGGTAGCAAAGCTTATTGGGAAGAGGTGTCAATGTCAGCAGCGGAGAGGATAACATTGGAGTCGGGGAAAGCTGTTGAAAAGTTACGGAGAACTGTAAGAAGGACATTGGAGAAGTCTTTAATCCCGCAAAAGAAGGAACATAAATAAACAATAAATGGGTGTGTCTTATTCATGTCTTTGAAGGTTAGCAAAAGATTTTGCTCTGGTTTCCTGCCACACGCCTAAAACATGATGGTAGTTAAATTGGCTGCTATAAAAATTAACCATATTGGGGTAGATCCTGAACAACGTTTGCTTTACGTTTGTTCGCGTAGCGAATTTTCGCGTACGTAAATTCGCTACGCTACCCTTAACACACCCCCTGCACGGCCGTATTTTGTGAAGATACGCTACCCAAACCCTACCTTAACTTTTCCAAACGTAACAGCATACGTCCGCTAACGTGCGTACAGACTACGCGAACGTACGCAGCTTAGCACGCCCATACTGTACACTTTAAATACCCCCCCGCCTACTTCACGTAATTCGCACGTATTCTTCGCTAACGTAATTTTGGCACGCCCACACGTAATTACTTACGTTCGCAATACGTGAATTATCCTTACGTTAGAAAATACGCTACGCGAATGTGCGTATTTTCTGCGGTGCGCATGCGCAGTTCGCTCAAAACTGCGAATTTACGTGTATACCACACGTAAATTCGCAGAAAAACGTACAGCAGGATCTGCCCCATTATCTATATTCAAGAAATAGAAAGAATGAAGCGCTTCAGGGATCTAAAATATTTATTTAGAGTAAAATAAAGGCTAGTTCATAAGTATCATAAACTGCAATATGACCTTAGACAGATAAATATATGTATACGATATATACCACAGCAGTTAAAAAAGACTTAGGACCGTATTCAGAATTAAGAACGTCTGGTAACTTACGCACGCAAAATGCATAAGTGGGGTGATTTCTATTCAGGGCGCATGTGCAGACCATGGAGATACGAAGCGCAATTGGAATTTCCGTACGTCAAAAAATGCCTACGAACATAAAAGATCGGACGGACTATTAATAAGTAGGCGTCATTCGGAATGTAAACAGCAAAAAATGGGCGTGGTAATGCAGTAGACGTGCGGCTGTATTTGCGAACGTTTAACTTCCGTCACATATACGCACGCTAACGATAAGGTTGCTTTCACAACACGGAAGTGTTCCGAAATTCCTTACTTTTGCAAAACGTACTTATTTTATATTAACGTACGGATCTATTACGAATGCACGGAAAATCTTCTTAAATCTGAATCCGGTCCTTAGTTATGAAAATAAAAGAAAAGAAAAAAATTAATATTAGGTAAATTAGTGGTGTCTTGTTGGCTTTAACTGGATTTTATCAATATTTGGACTTTATTTCTGTGCTATTTGGCTAACATTAGCATTGGACAATACTGGAACTCCTCTACACCAACAGCTATCCAGCTGTGCTAATCGACCTATTTCACTGGAGACAAAGCAACACTTACAAGTTTGATGTCTAGAGCACACCTTCAATAGGAACGTCTCTCCACGAAAGCACTTCCGACCATACTGCACCAGTTGGCGGCGATGGCAGAATAAAGGTTTTGTCTCCTGTACACTGTAAAAAGATCCTTAATACAACTTAGTTGCTTCCAAATAATGGCTCCAGTTCTCACCACAATATTTTTCTACATGGTGATCTGCAGAAGCTTCTGCCTGGTGAGCATTTCTGATTTTTTCTATCTCCACAGCCGAACAAGCTACAGTATTGATTACTTACCTGCCTTGCCCTACAAGAAACTGTGTACCAATCATATGCATTCCAGTGCTGCCGTTTTTTATAACTAAAGGAACTGTCTAATTCAGAACCAGTATTCTTAATACAATAGTGCATTATATCAGCACAAAATACATACATTGTATTTACCAGTTGAGCCTAATGTATATTAAACCGCACTTGAAATTAGATTTTGTGTGGTTAATTGATTGAACTAGGCTGCCTGATCAGCAGCCTATAATTTCTATTTTGGTGTGCAGACGTCAATTCTATATACTAATTTACCTAATATTTATTTTCTAATTTTATTTTATTTTCATGACTAAGTCTTTTTTTAACTGCTGTGGTATATATATCGTCTATATATTTATCTGTCTAGTTTATCTGCAGTTTATGATACTTATGAACTAGCCTTTATTTTACCCTAAATAAATATTTTAGATCCCTTAAGTGCTTCATTCTTTCTATTTCTTGTTGTTTTGTGGGTGTTATCCCTCCCCAGAAGCTGCTGCGGAATCTATTCTATTTCTATCCAGAGAAATCAAATGTTTTATTAGAGGAAAATTTTAACTAGTAATAATTTAATGGTAGTCTTGATAATTAATAACTGAGGGCTGTGAATAAGTAACTAGGCAGATACGCAGATTTGGTTGGAGAGAGGCATGTAAATGACAAAATGAAGGCGCAGTTATGCAGTTAAGTTCTTAAGTAGACGCCCTACGCATTCAAATGCGAACCTACAGTTAAGGGAGCCCTATGGCACTCGTAAGTCACATAAGAACCTAAAAACCGGGGGCGTGCCGAGGGAGTTGCCTTGCTATTTAGGAACCTATCGCGTTCTTAAGTGTGAATCAGGCCCTGAATAATTAAAGTGTTGTGTTGGAGAAGAAGGAGATGATTGAGGGTAATGCTGCGAGATATGAGTTGTAAATATTAATAATTATTTGCATTGCCAATTAATCGAACTAAGCATCCGTATATTGTTTACTGATCATCTAAAGTAACCAACATAGAATTGCATTTGCATTATCAATTGCTTGTAATAGCTGTGTAAATTATTATGCTTGGGAAACTGTATTTGAACATCTAATGCAATTGTTTTAAGTGTAATATACAAACTAAAGTTTTGTTCTGCTCCTATTTAATGAAAACCAAATTGCAATAAGTAAACAATATTTTAGAAGGCCAATCTGTTGTCTTCAGCCTGAGTCATTCTCTTGCTATTGCGGCTCTCCGCAATTCCTCATATTTGACCCTAAACATTCGGTCACCACAAATTTGTGTCAACATTCGGTCACCACAGTAGTATTAATGAAATGGATGCGCCATGTGGATACCGCTATCCCATACACGCATGCAAAGTAGCAATGGAGCTGAGTGAACGCTACTGGGCATGCATATAAGGGTGAGCTGCTTTATGTACAAAACAACAGATTTGCTATTTCATCCCGCAAATTAATAAAATGAGATATATGCTCACAAAGCATAATATCAGTAAAATAGGAGACATTATACATACAAACATATAAACATATAAATAATATAATTTCATCTGCTATATTTAGCAACAGTCAGCAAGAATCTTTCGAGTGTTTTCTATAAACTGGCAAGGTGTTGTAGCTCCATCTGCTGGTAGAATCTACTTCTGTCTGTAAATTTGGATGCCACATGTGCATGTTTTTTAATTGCCATTCAATATAGTTATTTCTTTAGTAACAAAAAAATAAATCATAGACTATAACTACTAAACACATATTGATTATTGATTAGCTCATGAAAATGTATGTATCAGGTTTATTTAATGATAAAAATGAAAAGTTACAAATGGAAAACCACTGATTTTTTTACTGAAAAGTTTTCAGCTTTTCATTAGCACACATGACTGGAATATATGTCCCTTTAGTATTAAAGGTTGTTTAAAGTATCTACTTTAAGTGAACAATTATTGCAGTGAAATGGTAAAGTATAACAAGATGACATGGTATGTATTGCACAATATCACTGGCGACAGTAAAGGTTCCTTTTTAATACTGTCTCCGTCATCTTGTTCATAAGCAAGTATCCAATTTAAAATAATAATGTCAACCACATGAATAATTGATCCTGCATTGTGGTTGAGCAAAGCTTACACAGGCAAATGTAAGATTATAATATACACCATGACCCCTTACTGAATACTTTATACTATAAAGCATTGCATCATCAATATGCATATGAATCATTGTATAACAAATACCAACTCTGTTGGAATCACACAGGGTTCTATGCAATATCCCTTTAAAATCACCATGGAGGTCATGGCTATAGAACTGAGTTTTTTTTTATTAATGTTGGCCTCTATATCTGAGAAGAGTTTGTTTAACAGAATTTTGTATTGTGTAAAACAAGAAGGTAGTGAAAAAAGACATTCCTTACTGTTAACATGTTCTTATTAAAATCTTCATTTTACTACTTGCAAAAGTAAAGCAAATAAAAATATAAACTGTGCCCTCCCATTGAAATCCAGTGTTTAAAAGGTTCAGTCAGTGCCAAAACTGAATCTTATTTTAAAATTCTTATTTTCTTCCTCGTATTGAAGCTTTAGGAATTGCACACTAAGGTTTTGCCCAGGATTCTTTTAATTATGTAATATTAATCAGCAAGTTAGTTATCATTCATTTAGAAAGACATACATAGTGTGGTAAATATTTTAATGGCACAGTCATGCCCTTATATTAAGATTGACTCTAATAAACAACATGACTGGGGAATGGTCTTTGAGGAAAAGACCAGAAAAATTTTACATATTAAAAAAACGTTTTGACAGATGGGAAAGGTGGCTGCTTATATAGCCATAAAACATATGTAACTAATAATGCATTTATGCCATGAATTGGTAAAAAAATGCCTCTTTTAGCTTCTGTACAGATGCCAGGCCAAAAGCAAGCCCTAAATCCCTAATGCAACATCCTTTGTCTCCAATGTACACATATTTCTGTATCCTTTTGTTTTACTCTGTATACAGGGTAGCACATTGTTGGCTGTGAGGAGTCAAACTAGTAATGTAAGCAGTTATTGAGAGAAACCAGTTTTTTCTTTTTGTTCATTCATTATTGTTGAGTTTTCATTTTGATTAGAAGAATGTGCTCATTTTAGAACAGAATTGTAGGCTGTAGATGTTTGCTGCTTAATTGCAAGGCACTAGTTAATTACAGAATTCTTTATGTGTCAGCTGTCTGTCAAACCGTATAAAAATAGTTCTTGTCTCAACAAACACAGAACATAAAGATTTGATTGTCCGCAAATAAACTTCATTGAATCCTTTCATTATCGTTATGGGGACTGTGAGAAAACATTTTTATCTGGGTATTTTTGCACTCATATTTTAAATTACATTTTCTATAAAGCATATCAACCTAATAAATTCCATGTAACTAAAGATTATAAGGAACACATATACCATAGTTGATAGTTGCAGGGGTGCACTGGTAGAAGTGAGTCTTGTGTCAGCCATGAATCTTGCCTTATTCTCCCACAAACGCATTCCTAAATCATTCCCTGCTGTATTTAGTTAGTAGCTAAACAATGTTCAAAAATTCCTGTTATGTTAAACGAAATGTTGTGGAATAAAATACTCCTATTTAAAATTGCACAATGGATTGCTTGCAGTTTTAAAGGCTTCTAATTATATAAAACTTAAATTTTTTTAAAATAATAGTGACATATTGACCAATGATTGAATTGAGCATTGTGCTGCATGCAGGTTATCCAGATTTCAGTCCAGGGGCAGCAATAGATCCAGAGAGAGACCTGTTTCTGTCTACACTGGGCAAGTAACTAATAATTCGGACGGAATAAAAATTTTCCATGTTTTCCATGTGCTGGATATGGAAAATGGTCACTTTCTTCTTGTACACATGTGAACTCTACCAATTTCCAAAACAGATCCACCTCTGACCAAGAGATGGAGATACAAATCTGATAATTGGATAGTGGCCCCACACTACACAATATCGGGAATTTGAGCCTTATGATCAAATAATCATATCAGACTGCTTTTTGCCCGTTTAAAAATGCATCCTTATCAATCACTACAGTGAAAAATGGCATGAACTCTCAATAATTATATCAAGGAGCCATTAATCGCTGTAGTGTATGGCCAGTTTAAGTGCGTATGGATCTATATGTCACAAACATGTTAATCTACTAGGGAGTGGATATGTATTTTAAGAATATCTACAAATATTATGTTGGAAATATGACCAAGGTTACTGGAATGGGGGTAAATTGTTTAGAGGCAGGACCAGAAACAGGGTGGAGGGATGGACAAATGAAGAAAGGAACGAGGGAAATGGAAACAGAATGGGATTGCAAAAGTTGTACTTGATTCTATAATGGGTAAATAGCACTAACTAAATGGTTATTATTTAACATGTAATTTGTCAGCTAGAAATACACAAGTTTATGTGTTCATGGTTTTATAATGAACTGTGGCTGGTAGTAAACAAAGCAAAGTAAATAAGGTACAATTTGCTTGCAGAAGTCAGGTGATTTACTGGCAGCGTGCATGCATGCGCCAGAAGTTCTGCAAAGCAACTCAACAGGAGTTCCTTGCGGAGTAGGGACGTGACCTGACATCCGCATGCCTAATTCCCACACGGTGGCGGGGATAGGCATGCAGATGAAGGTAAGTGGGTGGCGGTAGGCAGATCTGCACATATATGCAACTGAACAGATGTAGGGTTCTGGATACTTAAGTAACCAGAAGTCCACATATGAGACGGAAAGGGGATTTCACTCTCCTCTCACGTGCAGACTTACTGGAGGTCTGGATCAGGTCCCTAGTTTTGTTTGAAATTAAGAGCACTTAACTTGAACCATTTTCTTATTTTGACTGAACTGGCAATTCAGCAGTAAGACTTGAATTAAAAGTTACAACAAAATACATAGGAAGAAAACATACAGACCAACTTCTAATCAGTGTACACTTCAGATCCCCAATATTTATTTCACAGACAGATGTCAGCTTTGTGGAATCAGATTTGTACATTATGGGCCTGATCTAGACCTCCGTAAGCGTAAGATCATCTAAAAAGATGATCTGCTCATGTGCCGGGCAGATGTTGCCCAGCGTAGCTGCAGCAACGCCCGATCGTGGATCGGGCGTCCGTAGCAGCAGCGTAGTAACGCTTGAAGGGGCGTTCCCCTCCGTTACTACGCTGCAATTAGTGCAGATAGGTGGGGTGAGGGAGGGTAATGAGGCTGGGAGGGCGGCGTTAGCGTACTAACGCCGCCGTACCAGCGTGTTAACACTAGCGTTAGCCGGCTAAAGTTAGGGTAGCCTTCAGCCGGTGTAAGCGAGTGTTAATACGCTGGGGCAAGGGGGAGGGTCGGGGGAGTGAAGCGATGGTACGCTGAGCGTGAGACTGCTCAATGTACCATCGTAGCTCTGGATACAGCCCTATATGTGTGAATATTACACACAATAACATTTCAAGTAATTTAAAATCTATCATCTGATCCCAGAAGGATCAGAAGTTCATCCTATTAACTAATGCTATGATCAGACTTGCCGGACACACGTGCTTTGCATTTTAACACTTAGAAGGATTGGCGTTCAGATAAGAGATGCCTATATTTAGATTTGACACCAATTAGGTAAATTCAGTAATCCATGTGATGGGAAATTGTAATCTCTTACAGACAATGCAATTATACTTTTGAACAAAATTAGCCTTTAAAAGCTAACCGCAGATTCAACATTCCAGTAATGCTAAAGAAACTAAATCCAACTTTTGTTAAAATAAAGCAATTATTCTTTATTCTTTGGACTTTTCATGATTTGTTTGCAATTATTTACTGTTTAAATATTTTTCTTTATATTAATGCATTGTTTGTCAATACAGTTTTATATGGTGAACTCTAAATTTAAATTTGAACTCTGCAATTAAACATTATTCAATTTGCATAACAGGAACCAGCACATAGTTACATTATAATGGACAATCAGATGGCTGCAGAACATACAGTATTAGTTTTACAAGTGAATACCCCTGTGTGTTTCTAGATAATAAAAATGGTCATTTGCTAATAACTGAAAAGTACATAGATACAAGTTGCATTGAACTTGCAATTATCTACCTTTAACCTGGTTTTCTTAGATATACTTTGTGATGAGAATAATTCCTGCACAATTCATAACCTGTTAAATTATAAATTAATGAGATAAGTTTAATTTAAAAATTTTAATAAAAGATCAGTTTCAAAAACCCGATTTTCCTGCAATTGTATCCCTAAGCACTAGGGGCCCGATCCAGATTTAATAATTTGCACATGCTGCATGCGGAAATCTGGCTGTGGGAATGCACTGTGCATGTGCGCAGAAGATGCTACACATCATAACTCTGATTGTACGTATCTTTACATAACTTCGTACGAAAAGGCATGACATCCCTACGCGGGCTGATTATACACATTGTGGGAGGAGGGAGGCATTAAAATTGTACGGCATGGGCTGAGTTAGGCACTTTCGTTTGATAAGACGGCCATACACAAGGAAAAGTTAAGGTAGGGTTTTGTAAACGTAAATCAGCTAAGTTATGTGTGTGCAAGGGGAGTGCCAGGGAGAGTGCATTATTATACTTAGTAGTGCGTAACTCGGGCACGCTTGTGTACATGAAACGACATTTAGTCTGGATCTGGCCCAAGATATGTATTCACAACCTAACTTATCTCACTTGTATGTATGGATTAAGCAGCAAGGGCCTACCATAATTAATCCACCTCAAGTGCATGGAACACACATTCTGTACATTTTAGTAAGAAGCAATGCTCACATTCCAGCGCATCTGTTGGAAGGTGTCAGAATTGTCTGGTTAGGTACTAACGATGAGTACGCGACAGTGTCCAAAATGTACAGACACCTGTACGCGATGATGGGAAAAAGCTTGTGTTCCGAGTAGGAAAAATAAGAGAATTTTTAGACGCACTTCTATGGGGTGCGCATAAAAATCTCCCCAAAAAATTTGCGCAATTAGCTTGGCACCGCAAATAACGCCGGTGCAAAGCTAATTGAATCGGGCCCTCTGTGTCTTAAATCACAATACTTCTTTTTGCTCTGATACAGAGTTTTGAGGGGTGGACTTTTCTAATCAGTACTTGGATGGTTTGATGTAGTTTCTATTTCCCAACAGGTGATCTAACAGTGTTCACTGGGATAGACAGCACAGTATGTTACTAAAGTGGTTGCAGCGTGAAAGGCAATGGAACCTTCAGTTGAGTGGAGCCCCAATGTGAACGTAAGCCTGGCAGCCATTGTGATTGTTACCTTTCATGCTTTCTGAAAACAGAATGGAAACCACTTATGTACATGTGAAGACACCACATTTTTTTTTCTGCTGAGTAGAAGGGACAAGAGGACAGAACTACATCACTGGGCAACTCAGAAATGTTTTATGGGGTCTGGTCCTGCTTCCTTCTGCCTTGATACAACCACTTATCTTGTAGACTTTTCAAGTGTTGTGCATGTCTATAGCAAAATTTTGATTAAACGCTTTTTGAATTATCCGTAAATACTAACATATTTTAATGATTCACTGGTAGACGCTAATTAAAAGCCAATTATTAGGGCAATATCCATCATCTATTCATTTAGTTTTCAAATTATTTATTTTTAATTTGGAAACAAATAATAATTATGGGTTTAAAAACATTGTTAATTATATGTTAAACAGCAATAAATATATGTTAATAAAATATTTGTATTTAAAGAACTACCTTTGTTAATTAGAAGATTAATGACAACGTTAATTAGAGTTTTACAGGTTGCGGTTCCACAGTTCAATTATGGGTCATCTGTCTGTCTGCAGTTTGCCTCCAACATATAATATGCTTACAATGCCTACAGGCCAGTAATCTATCTCCCTATGCTTTGCTTAATCTCCTTTACACTAAACTGACTGAGCCCTTGGAAAATGGTTAAACAAAATGTTTTACTTCATTGTGTAATTACTTTGCTGTCTAAATATATTATTTAAAACCTTTTAAAAGTATATTGTGGTTTGGGCTATTTGTAAGTCGGGGGTCATACTGTTTTAACTGCTATTTTGTCGCTAATGTTATCCCTGCATATTTTTTTATGGTCATTTTTAGTTGCACAAATATTAAGGCCCATGAAGGTGGCCAACTTACAGTATACACCATTTACCTAACAGCTTGATGATTTTGAGTGACATATTATATAATTAAATGACACACATTTACAATGCCTCCCCGGATCATAAAAGCTTTCAGAAGCTGATGCCAGATAATATAGGCAGATGAACAGCAAGGGGTATCTCCTCAAAAGCCCAACCCATAATGCGCATGCAAGGTAGGTTGGACCCGGAATGCAAAGTACAGTAAGCCTTACGTACAATCCTGCATCTGGTACTTGGAGCTTCTGCATCTGAACTTTTAAAGTAGGGTTCAAAAAAAGGGAGGCCCGTGTGTAAAAAATACGGAATTAAAGATTGCAAATTTCTGTTGTGGAGACTGACATATGGAATTTATCCTTAATTCTTGGATCATTCCTTTGTATCCATATTCTTAAATTTTGTCTCATATCACATCCCATATCACAATGGACTAATATGATTGCCCATACATGCAAATACAAAATTTAGGATTGCAAATTCGACACATTAGCCTCCGTTGTGGAGACTGACATAAGCAAAATCCCCCCGGATTTGATGTCTAACCCCCAACTCCAGAGTTCTCGTCATCCGAGGAGCCTTCAAAATCCTTATCCCAAGCCTTTTTTAAAAAGTCTTCCAAGGTAGGTGAGGCCAAACCAGCATAATGTTATGACATACCAGGGATAACATTACGTATCTCAGAACCAGCGGATGATAAAGTAACCTGACGCACAATGTTCCTGAGGCGTGTCTTTTCCATAACATAACTCATACCAAACTGAGAAATCCTTTTTTATAATTATAATATATTATAGTATGAAATGCAGACACGTTTTCATGGGCAAGTAGAAAAGTCCCATAAGCTGTAACCTGGACTGCTAAAGGAAACGTTTAAAACAATTGCTGAAATCAAGTGAGATTTATTTGAAATGTGTCGGTATGTGAGTACCTCAATATTTAATGTTCTCACAAACTAAGCTATTACGACTAGCAGGATAAATAGTTTGTGGTAAGGCTATAGCTCTTTGACATATCTTATTCTTGTTTTTATTTGGCCTGAAATTTTTTAATTTGATGTATTAAAATGAAACTGAGATAAGTGGAATTACGTCTTTAACTTTGTAAGCAGATTACCTATTGGGGATTGGTTCATGCTACAATTATCTCCCATCTGTTGGGATTAAAGAAGAAATTCAGTATTTCCATCTAACAAAAATGAACATTGTTTATATATGTTTTAGGGGGAGAAAAGAAGCTGAAGCTACTTGAAGATGTTTTAGGAACAATGTTTTGGGATCTGAAATATTAGTGATATAAAGAATTAGATATAAGGTTTTAGTTAAGAGGAGGGTATTTATTAGAATATAGAGTATTTAATTAAATATTTTAGCTATGGAATATGAGAAATTCCTATTTTGCCATAATAATAAAACCATTTAGACGTTCTATATAAACGTTCTATATAAACGTTCTGATTCAATATGAGGCCACAGACTCATAGTCTAAAGACATGTACATACGATACAATTATGAGACCGATCAGACGATAATTGTCAGGTTGAAACCAGAATGGAAGTTGCTCAATCAATTTATTAGGTAAATGTTAAACAGGTGCATGAAAGGCAGGGGGTTAATCTGCTTGCCACAGATAATTGTCAGGTTGGCCTGATAATTGAATAGTGTGGATTTCTCAAATGATTTGTAAGATCACTGACAAAACAGTCCAGAAATGCTGCCAATCAATAAAAGTATTGGTTAATTTGCATAGCAGATACAACAGCCGGTGTTCCGATAGGATTACACAGCAATGGTTGAATTATGTTCGTGCAATGTGTACACAAAGGTCCAGATTTACTAAGCTGAGGGTTTTGAAAGAGTGGAGAGTTTGCACATAGCAACCAATCAGATTTTAGATCTTAACTATCGCATTCTAGAGAATGTCAGCTATAATCTGATTGGTTGCTATGGACAAACTCTCCACTTTTTCAAAACCCACAGCTTAGTAAATCTGGACCAAAATCCGTTTTGCTGGAAAATTGCAAGTACAAGTGTGTACCCATCTTTAGGTGTATTTCAAAGAATGCACTGTGCTAAATGCACAACCAGAAATATCTTTTGACATCAGGAAGAACAACATTTTCACCTTGAACCAACCTCTGTATGACTTACAAGCATACAGAGGGGCATTCCCCTACCCAAACAAGTTTTCTATTTGTGGTGGGATGCCAACTGGTAGTGCTTGAAGCAAATATATCAGTCTAGGGAGGACATTTATTGTAAGAGATGTAAAACAGAGGAGGGCTGGCCCAGGGTGCAAAATCCGCTGTTTTAGGGCTGTCGCTTAGCAGACCATGGCTGATCGACCAGGACGGGGACTGGTCTTTGGCCACACTATAGACAGCAGAACAAAGGCAACGGCACGCAGCATTAAAAGAGGACAGGTAGAAAGAAGAGGAGCCGTAAAGAGTGGAAAGAGATGGAGAAAGAAAGATTGAAGAAAAGAAAGGAAGTAATCTAAAGGTAAAGAACAGATAGGGCACTGTGAGTGATAGTATAATGGGCAGTGTGTGAGTGATACAAACAAATAGAAAAACGTAGGTGGGGGGAATGTGCTGTGTAGAATCTGATCATCTAAAATAAGTTTATAAATAATTTAAAAAAAATAAAAATAATAACATATATATATAATGAACCAAAACCTCAATCAGATGCCTTATATCAATACACATATATTATCGTAAAAAAAAAAACTAAATAAAAAAAATGAAGCATGGAGTATTGAAATGCAATAGGTAAAAATACATGAGTAAATAATTTTACAGCGAATGGTCAATGCAATATAATTCTAAAGGCAATATGAAGCCAAATAATTAATAAATTAATAAATGTAATCCAAAAATGAATGAAAGTCCAAATTTCCAAAAATAGGTCACAATTCGAGTCTAATAGAGTTACATTGCACTGACCATTTGCTAATAATAGCGTAATAATAGTGTAATAGTATAGGCAGTGTATAATATGGGCAGAGTGATAATATGAGCAGTGCGATGGTAAGGACAATGTGATAGTATGGGCAGTGAGATGGGATCTACAGCGTGTAAGTGGTCATATGGGCAGTGTGTGAGTGATAGTATGGGCAGTGTGTGTGTGTGTGATAGTATGGAAAGTGTGTGAGTGATAGTATGGACAGGGTGTGAGTAATAGTATGGGCATTGTGTGAGTGATAGTATGGGCGATGTATGAGTAATAGTATGGGCTGGGTGTGAGTGATAGTATGGGCACTGTGTGATGATATGTAAGATGGTATGGGCAGAGCGATAATAGGGGTAGAGAGATGGTATGGGCAGAAATATGTCATGGGCAGTGTAATAGTTTGGGCAGTGTAAAAGTAAGGGCATTGAGATGGTATGGGCAGTAAGATGGTATAGACTGTGTAATAGTATGGGCAGTGCGATAATATGAACATTGCGAAGGTATGGGCAATGTGATGGTATAGACAGTGCGATTGTGCAATTGCTAGTATGGCAGTGTGATAGTGATAAATAGGATGGGCAGCGGGATAAATGGTATGGGCAGTGTGAGAGGGGCAGAGCAACTTGTTACACTGTGCGATTTACTTAATGTTACATTTCGTAACATAAGCTGCACAATCTGACTTAATTTATACGTTAGATGGTGCAGCTTAATATGTTACATTAAGGTATATTATTTGATACCTTAATTGGCTGCACAAAGTGATAGTTAGGCCTCATACATTCTCTGATTTAACATTATAGTAATGGCGGGATACTTATGATTATAAAACTCCTGATGGCAATGCAGCCGCCTGTACACTGGATCACCAGTGTAATAATATTAACCCTAGTGCCCCAGTGGTTTACAGAAAACCACACTTTAAGAATGGGCTGTATGTTATAGGCCACTGCTGTGGACTTGCCCCCCAGACTAAAATTTGCCAGCCAGCCCCTGAAACCATCTATTCAACAATCTCATCCAAGATTTATAATAGTAATTTTAGTTTTGATTTAATCTGTAAAAGGTGGTGGTGAGGAAGGGGTAGTATTATCTTAATACTAGCTTACTAATTCCTTCTATGTTTGCATGCAATACGAAAGGTAATGCTTTGGCCAGATAATCACAAATGTGGCATACCAAATAGAAGGAGTGACTAATGGTGGTTTCCCTATGGACCTCCTTCCTTACAAGACCTTAATAATGTTTTTTGTACTGTTATTCATAAATCACAATATCATACGCATAGCCTAAATGTATTTATACATAGCTGTTAAAAATACTGTGATGAGACAGCAAGGCACTGTGGACCTGATTCAGAGGCTGAGAATAAGAACTTAAAGTTACACCTGGGCTATACCATGTTGATTTCTGGGGAGTCAAATTTCATTTGTTGCAACAGTATTATAGTTAAAAGGTGATGTTTCCCAGCTCAAGTCTAATTAGCAGTTTAAAAGTGAAGCTGATCAGGTATCTGTGTGCAATAAGTAAAAGCAAAGCATTCTCCCTGCATGCATAGAATAAAATTAACTTGACTCCCCCTGAAATCAACTTGGTTTTGCCCAGGTGTAACTTTAAGTTCTTATTTTCAGCCTCTGAATCAGGCCCTATATCTTTGTGGTAGCTGCAGTCCTTGTTGGCAGTTCCTAGTTACTTTAAGCACCACACAACTGAACTACTTCAACAACTAAGAGCCATCGGCCAGGATGGCACCTACCTTGAGGTGGACGCCTGATGCGATTCACACCTCCCTAGTGATGCTGATGGACTGATACCACATAGCCAAAGAAGAACCCCTGGAAAAATGTATTTCATTGAATACTGAAAACATTCGGATATGAAAAGTTCCAAAATTGGGAGGTATGATTTAACAAATGTAAAGAAAAACCACCCAAGCCTCTCTTTACCGTAACAAAAAACTTTCTGAGTAATAGCAAGCAATGTATATTCAATTCAAACAGGTTTAATGCGTTTCACACATATTTATTTAATTCTCTTTTTTAAGTGATTTTGTGTTGGTACGTGTTGCATTAAAACAGTGCTTTACCGAATATTTATATGGAATAGTTTTGTAATAAATAAAAATGTAAATATTGTATTATAGCCATATATATATATTAATTCTGAACATTAAGGCATACATTTATAATAGATTGAAAAACTGATGGAGGCTTTCCTAGTGAGCAATATATTTGGAATTAATATCAAAATACAAAAACAGAGACAATTCACCATGTAGTAGTTCATGGTATTATTATATAGTGCATCCACTAATCATATAAGACAACAAAGAAATATATTATTGAAAAAAGCAGTTGGATGGCATTCATCAAGTTTATGTTGGACTGTATGTCTGATGTAACATAAATGACAGTAAAACTATAATACTGTGCTATGAAATGTACTGATACAACACTATATTAGTAATATTTATTGGTACATTCAGTGCACAGCATACCATATGAGCATATGTTTTATATTATCAAATCACAACATTCAAAATCTATTATTTTCATTTGAGTAAGTCTTGATGAAGTGCACCCTGTATATAAACACATGAAAAACAGTTGTTTATCAATACAAAAGGCACACCTTAAGCATTAAAGTACACAAACATGAGAAAACATTGAGCAAAATGTAACAGTAGCATAAAGTTTTGCAGGTTAAAATGTATCATTTGGTAATAAAACACAAACAACATTATGTACAGTTTCCTTATCCTTACAATGCCATATATAAATGAAAAAAGCTATTTTAAACAATTCTGTGCCATTTTTTTGTAGCATTTTACACTTAGGAGCCGTGCAGAGTTGGACAATTGCATACAAAACTTTTAATGCAAAATGCAAGCAACACAAAAATATCTTGCTCTAAATATTCACTAATTTTCTCAATATAATAGACAATAGAATGTTGCTTTTTCCCGTCTTCACGGCTAATTGAATTGGGCCCAATAAATGTGGGTGTTTTCTGCTCTCTGCAAGTAGAAAACACCCATATTTCATGAGTGCGCATGCATACACTAAAAACTTTCAGCACAGATCTTTAGCATCCACACTTCAATGTTGGAAACCTCTCTGACAGCGGAACGAGAGGGGGGGAAATCTAAGGGCTGGGTTAAGTCCTTGGGCCTCATTCACTAAGCGCGAATTTTTTCCCAAAAATCAATTTGCGGGTCATCGTGGCCCATCGCCGCAAATGACCCGCGATTGATGAATTTTTTGGACCCTAATTCACTAACATGCGAATTTTTTCAAACTCACGCGATGCCCCGCGATGCATTTGGGGCTTATTCGCGGTGATTTTAATGAAAAACTCACCGCGAATAGCCCTTTGACTAATCACGGCACATCGCGTGTGTTTTGAAAAATTTCTAAGTTCAGCATGTTTACAATTTGTATCCATGCTGTAGCCACTGAATTACAACGATCCTCAAAGGTGATCATTGTAATTCTCTGTTTACAGCATGGATACAATTGTATCCATACTGAACTGCGTGTCGCGTCTGTGTGTGTAAAAAAAATGCAGGGATGAATACTTCGAAAGAATAAAGAAGACTTCAGATTAAGGAATATTGAAGGCTCCCAAGATGCGGACAGCTAATGGTGAGTTTATAATTTTTTTTTTTTATTATACACATGTCACACTTTTTTTTATACACTTAGATTAGGAGAGATGACCTCCTAAGGTAAGTGCATACACGTAGGGGTTAATGTTAGCTAGGTTTACTATTTTATTTACATATGTAACACTTTATTTAATTTTTAAAGGGTTTATTTATTTTTTTATTTTTTTATTTTTTTACACAGATGCGACACGCAGTTCAGTATGGATACAATTGTATCCATGCTGTAACCAAAGAATTAGAAGGATCACCTTTGCTGATCCTTCTAATTCAATGACTACAGCATGCCTGCACGGTGCAGACATGCCGAATTTAGGATTTTTCAGCACTAAAACACATGTCTGTTATACAGACATGTGTTTTAATGCTCGCGATCGGCACAAAAACATAAAATCGCATCTCTAGTGATGCGAATTTATGTCTTGTGAATTCAATGCGATTTCACCGCGAATCGGTGAAATCGCATGTAGTGAATTAGAAACATCCTATGTTTCTAATGGAAAAAAGTCGGGACCGCGATTTTCGGACCCGCGAATAAAAAATTACTACATTCACGTGATTTTTTGCTTAGTGAATCGCCTTTGGCGAATTTTAAGCTATAAATCACGTGAATTTTAGCAATTCGAGCTTAGTGAATGAGGCCCCTTATGTGAAATCCTGACTTCTGCATTGTTTCAATGTACAAAGGGAATAATAAGATAGGGTACTGTGCTTGTAACTTTGTATGACCAAGGGAAGTGGCTTCCTCTTGCATGTATGGGAGTTAGAATTCTGCAGGGTTTTGGCAGCAGAGTACAGGATCCGATCCTATGTCAGTAGTTCTCAACACTTCCAGCCCAAAATATCAGAGCCTGGTGTGTTATGGAGATAGAAGAAGAATCTTAAAAAGTTAGAACAAGAAAAATTATTTTTATTCCAGGCTTTAAATACTAGTGGTTAGATTAGTTGAGGGTGTAGACACAATGTTTTAAAATCATTAGTTTACTTTACATGGCAGTAATCTTGCACCAAGGTTTGAGAAACTGCAACAAATATGCCTCCATACAGACATGTCCTTAGCTGAGCCCAAAACAGATTTCATTGAACAAGGCATTATTTGCCTGCACATAAGCACGTGCTTATACATACACATGTTTTAGGATTATTTAAAGGATGTACCATGAGTCCTTCAAATTTCATATGATGCAAAGGTTGGTGCCAATTTTGATTCAGTTGCTGACAGTTATTTTCCTTGAAATTGTATTATTATTTTATAACTAGTTGTAGAAGTATTAGTATTTCCTTGTTTATATATGGCTTTTATAATGAGCTGTGATTTGACTTAAGTTCAACAGTAATTAAGAAAAGTCACTAATGTATTTTATTTTTAGTAACTCCCATTCATTTCAATTGGATTAAGAACTAACTATAGAAAGTCACTGAAATAAAAGAAGCGCACAATATTGTAAATAGTTTTACCTTTCCTCACCTGACAGCATTAGAGATTCACTTAATCTCTATTGATTTTCATTGCCCACCAGGTGCACACCACAGCAAAACCATGTTGTAATGTGGGGGGGGGAGCAAATTTATTTACATTTTTATGGTGGAAGATAAATATTTTTGCTTTTTGCTTTTGCACACAGAACTATTACTGCATAACAGTATATTTAATCTCTACGGGCTGAATCCAAACTTAAGTAAGTGCTTGAAATTAGTTACTCCTGGGCTAAACCATGTTGATTGCAGGGGGAGTCATATTTCATCTGTTGCAAACAGTATTAGAGTTGAGAGGTGATGTTTTGCTATCCTAAGTCTAAATAACAGTGTGATAGTAAATCTGGCCAGTATCTGTGTGCAGTAAGCAAGTCAAAGATATATCCCTGCATGCAAAAAATACAATTAACGACTCCCCTGCATTCGGTGAACCGAGGGCTAATAACCTGAGGGAAATTAAACTGTGTGCTGGGAATGGAGGCTGGGTCATGGCTATGGGGTTATGGGTATTACAAAATATTTTCACTTGGGATCCAATCAGGGCCTGAGGGGAGGAGATTGGGGTTTCAGCTTAAAAACCCCTGGGAAGAGTTGCCCAGCCTCCTTTTTCTTCTCTGGAATTCACCCTCCCCATAATGGTTGCTGTGAGTTTGTTATTGGTATGGATTCTTGAATCTATTTGATGACTATTTGTGTTCGGGATGGTGGGAAGGCATTACAGTGCACCGGATAATATCCCGTGAGGCGTAGTGGGGGTTGAGCCAAGGGGTTTTCTTCTCCGTTTGCCCGGTATTCCACCGTGTTTCGTTTAAAGGGCGGGCCCGGTGTTTAGTGGGTTAACTGGGGAGAACGTGAATAATCTCCGAGGCGGAAGGCGAACGCTTATAAGAGGGGTAGATTTCAGGCCCCCACTTTGTGAATAGTCGCTATTCAAGGTTTAGAGGGAGGTGGGGTAGATTTTAGGCCCCCACTTTCCGACAATGCGCTTTAGAGCGTCATAGTTTGTACTGTCCTCTTCTGTCACCATCTGAATTATGTAAGTGTTTAAGGTTATTGTTATGCAAATTGCATTGTTTGTTTATTTGTTTATATGTTAATAAACACAAGAACTGGGTTTGAGTCCTTTTTTGCAAGCATGTCTCTTTTCTGTCTTAAGGGAGAGGCTTCTGTATATTCAAAGGAACTAAGACGAATGACTCAGTGTAGCACGTTTAAACGTGGTTTATCCCAGGAGTAACTCATTTCAAGCACTTACTTAAGTCTGGATCCAGCCTTACATTAGTGTTAAAATTAAGCTGGTTACACTTGTCCAATCCCTTTTAGCTCCAACCTGTTTACACAATCCTACAGCAGACCAAGTCCACAGAAACAACACCCAATCCATGGTGCACATTTGTCCAATGTTACAGCAGACCTCCGACCTGCATCTGCTTAAACCACCTGCTGAAAGATTCCTGTCACCAGGCACACT
>WWET01003988.1:27700-47015 GCA_011038615.1 Limnodynastes dumerilii | reverse complement strand
CACTCTTTCAATCTTCACACCACCAGGCACTCACACACAAAGGTCAGGTGATTGGAGTTTAGGTTATCTGATTTTTAAGCTAGTTTAAAAATCAATTCACCTGACCAGATGACTAGGATTAGATGTTTAGAGTGGTCGCATACCGCTTAAAAGCATACACACTTATCCAATGTTATACAACATGATGGTCAGAGGTCGGATTGGAAAAGTTTGTACCCAGCTTGAGAAACAAAACCTCTGAACTCTAATTTTGCTGGCACACTTTAATTCATGGTTCTAACAAGATGTGCACTCGCACCTATTTTTCTCTTACTCTTAAACTCTGTATCAGCCCCTAAGTTTTCAAGCATTGATAATTAACTTATCTTTTTTGCATTATGATCTGACACCCTTTCTCTGGTACATATCAATTTAAGACTTTTTACGGACAGGCAATGTTAGCATTCTATGGCGCAAACCATCTAATAACTGATATCTCATATTAAAAGGCAGATGACATATACATGTATTACAATCATTGCTAGTAAAATCATAACTGCGACATAAGGGATACAACTTTCTGCTAAATATGACACAAACAAGTTTCCCTAGACATTTGCATAATGTAGACAAAACAGATTAGGAAATGTCAATGAAAAACCAACAAAAGAAAAAATCTATTGAAAAAGTATACACATTTACAACATTAATTAAGAAACTGTATGTTTAAAAAAAAAAAATAGCAACATTTGTATTAATAATTGTAACTATAATACCTATAAGTCAATGGTTTGTGAAAGTCTTTATGTGTTATATATTTACAATTGTGGCATAAACAGCTCCGTAGCACAACATGAGGTAACTTAATTCTACTGTAATGGCAAAACATCACATGTCGTAAATATTGTCATCATTTCCTAAAACACAAAAGAACAGTGGTTAGTTATTTAGCAAATCAATGGCAGGTATTTTCGTTGAATGGATAATCAGTGGTATTGAGAATACTGGAAAACATGATTTTGTGGTAATATCTAAACTGTGATAGTTTTTTCTACATATGTTGTAGCCTTTAATGCTCAGAATATGAAGTTACAGTTTTCCATATTAATAGGTAAATAGGATTCATGGACTGGATTGAGCGTTTGAAATTAAGAGGAAAACAGGTAGAAAATTAGACCTGAGCAAAACCATGCAGAAGTGGAGGCAAGTTTCCCCGTTTTCATCTTATTTTCAGACTCTGGATCCAATACCAAAGCAATGGAAAAAAAGAGCTATTAAAATATACAATATATGAGAGGGATTAAGAGCTGTAGAGATATGTGTATTGTATTTGTTTGCTTGTTTAGGTGATACAATAATCTACCAAAACAACCTATTGATTTACCTTTTTATTTCTAAAAAGGAGAAAGCGAGTCAATGATTAATTGGTTGTATTTGCTTTTCTGACATTATCGACAGACCTGTTAAAGAATAAAAATACATTATTCACTTTTAAAAATAAAATATAATATTTAATAAAATATAATTTTAGTAGCATGCATTATAAATAAGTAGAATATTTAGAAGTAGAATACAGACATTCACCGTTTTTTAATGTCTGTTAATCAAGATTTTCCGCAATCATATAGATTGTACTTTCCATAGAAATGTTTTATGTTTTGTATTGTAAGTCTTTTTGTACATACATTATGTACATTTTTATCCTGAGGTATAAGTAGAACATAAGTTCTTGCTTAGAAACATTATATTTTTATAATAAGTATATAGTCTAACACCATCAAACTTATTGTCTATAACTGTGTAGAGGAGGAGGCCAGCATTCATCAGCACATTTCTAGTATATATCCACTCTATATATCTCACTATCATTTGTCATTCTGTTGGGAGTACTCTATTCATTGGAATTAAACATCCCTATGTCTTCAGATTACTACGGTTTATACAATGTAAAGACACCCCCAATAAGTTATACTTGCATTTTTCTTTTAGTCGCTACATACAAGATCATGAATTAGTAAGGCATTAAAGGACTTCCGTGCATGTGATCTTAAAGTCTGTAATACACTTCCCTCGCACACACAGAGTTTCTGTGCTCTAACCCCCACCTTACATTTTACTCCTACGCCCCATGTAAAATGGCTTAAGTAAGCTCTTGCACTACAGTATGATTTACATGCATCCCCCCGCCTGGTGCATTCACCAGATACACACAGTGGGTAGTCCTGCCCTGACATGGCAAAGGCTTCCGGCATAGAAGCAAGTATGCAGTATGCAGTTCCATGCTGGAACCTGTCAGGCACAATGCACAGGAATGCTATGAGGCCAGTTTGCACATGCAGAGTGTGGACACCTGCTTCATTGTATAATTATGTATCTGGCCATATGTTTATTTTATTTTGTTATGTAAACATGTACACCATATTATGCAAATAAGCAGATTTCAGCTGTTTTGTATTACAACTTTATGGGTCACTGTTGAAAATTTTGGCACCCTATAAACTTCAATAATAAAAATAATAAAAGTATCTTACATTTGATGCTGCCTCACAAAGTCTGCAAACTGCCGATCTTTTGCATATAGTTCTATTATTCGTATTCGGTCCTGAATCTCCTAGAAAAAAATATCATAGAAAAAAATAGTTTACAATGAAATGATTTAAACTCAAAAACGTAACTGCTTTATAGCGGTGGTTACGTCATACATTTTACTAATTATATAGCAAAGCTATATAAACTCTAAGGGCCAGATTTGCTAAGCTGCGGGAAAGAAAAAGTGGAGATGTTGCCCATAGCAACCAGTTAGATTCTACCTGACATTTTCTAGCATGTAATAGAAAAGTAAGAGTTAAATCTTGCTATGGGCAACATCTCCACTTTTCCTTTCCCACATCTTAGTAAACCTATCCCTAAGCCTTACGTATAATGCATAGTGAAGTGGGTAATAATAATACTGGACCAAATCCAGACTCGCCAGTTACTGCAAATGGCGAATGTGCATGCGTCCTCAGGATTCAGGCTCCCGTGCTGGAAGCCTTTATAAAGGTAAGAGGCAGCATATAATTTTTGCAATGCCCATTTTCCATTAAGCTGGTGCGTAAATGTTAAGGTAGGATCCTGGAGTGGCCTCCCCTCGCATGCACAGGACATTGGATCGTGCAGTGATTCGCCACTGGAGCTCCACCGCCGTTGATGCCAGATTTCTGACTGTAATGGCAGCAGAGTTCTGGATCTGCCCCATTAACAGTAACCTGCAGATTCACAATGCGAATAGCCTATGAATGATTTACACTCGCCATTCAAGCACTCTGTTTACAAAGTTTTTATATGCTACTGCCTTGCTTGTAATTAAACTTATAGTACAAATGTACTGCACTGTACAAACATACATTTAAATAGCAAAAATTCAGGGCCGATGAGATGTGGTAAGTGGGGGGATGCATTGCAGGACAGCGGCAGGCTAGAGAGGAGCTCTTCCTCCACTACTCCGCTGCAGTGCAGTGTCATGCACACCTTTACTGTGTGATTATATAGCCCCCCCACTCTGCCCCTTGTGTGCGTTTCACACATAAGCCATTGAGTTTGCATGCACAAGTTGCCCTTCCTATCCGGAGTTCTGCTGGTACCCTTGGTTAATGTCATTGGTGTAACCAAACTCTGCAGATATATGCAGTCTTTGCAGAAATTTCTGGAACTACAATTAAAACAACAGCAACATGTTTATCAGAAACCTGCACTAATGGCTTTGCTATATCAATTATAGCAATTTCATATGGAAAGGCATTCTAAAAAACAGGGTTTTTTTTGCACTTGCACTACCTCTCTACTGTTTGCCAGAAGACAGCAGAGTTAGTACAACTCCCTTGATATATATACTGAACATCATTTACATTAAAAGTTATTTTTTTTTTTTTTCAAACACAAGTGACAAGAGCTGCAGGCAATAAAATATAATGATTTTTGCACTGAGAGAAATGAATTCCTAACTTACTTCTTTAGTCAGCTCACTGTTTTCATAAATGTGTCTGATCTCTTCACTACTGAAGTCCGCAGAAGTCTCGGGACTCGTAGAACTGGTTGATGGTAGCTGCGGGTATCTCTTATAATAATGACTGTAGCCGGTGGTATCGCTCTCATACATTGGATTATACTTCACAGCGTTCTCAATAGAAGAAAGGCTATCAGTTGTTCTCCTGCGGGGTAGAAAACATTTGTCAAAATGTTATTTTGTTGGGTTTTTTTTTTGTTTTTTACATCGTTGTTTTTTTCTAAGAAATATTGTACAGAAAAAGGGAGTGGGACTTTCTAATCTTTTAAACTAATAAACCTCAAGACAGCAAAACATGAGGTATGATTTCCATAGGATAAAATGTACACTTCCTGCTCAGCAAAACAATGGTATTCTGAGAAGCTATGAAAATATATGACCTCTAGATGTAAGTGAGATGCAGCTGGTAATACTGATGTCTCTGCATGTGTGACTACAGAGGTGATGGGAGTTGTGTTAATGCTGGAGTATTGAGGTGATATGTTACTACAGTGATGATGGGGGTTGTGCTACACAGGTGTAATGAGGTGATATGCTATCTCAAAGGTTATGTAACTACAGAAGTGAAGAAGAGGAATCAGTGGCTACTGAAGTTATAAGGGGTTAATACATAAGGAAGGGAATGTAAGGCAAACAAGCAGGATCAATCATTGAATCAAAAGTGATGGCAAAATTATTAATTACAGAGGTGAAAAAACAAAATATTACATTAGTTTGAGTTCCCAAATGCAAATTATACTAATTGCTGCTTTTAAACACTAACTACCATTAGCAGATATCTTGATGGACACAAAGGAAACATACATTTATTTACTATGGATTAATAATCCTTTATATGATATTACGTAATTTTGATTCTGTGAAATATATATTATAATTAAGATCATTCCTAAATGGGCTTACCCTCTGGATTCTTCAGAATCCCCTTTTGTACTTTGAACTCTCAGGGTCCTTGCTAAGAAGAATATAATAGCAGAAGCCACTAGAAGGAATCCAGCTACAGATGCAATAGCAATACCAACTACAAGAGGCTCTGAGACATATTCCTCACAGTGTTCACCACGGTACCACCAGTTTTCACCTACTCGACACCTGCACGACAAAAAAGAGAATATTCACATTACACAGACACTAGTCAGACACCACATCAGTCTGCCCAAGGAATGATTTCAACACCGGTGGGATAATATGTGTCTGTCTCTATTTCGAAAACAACACCAAATAAATAAATAAAAATTGAGAATGGTAAGTAGGCAAATTGGCCCACTTACCCATTCATTTTCCGAAAACGCCGCCGGAGATCCATCGCTCCCACCAGAGCGGTGAGTAACGCTCTCTAGAGAGTTTTAGGGTTAGGCTGCGGGGAAGGGAGGGTTAGGGTAATGAAAAAGGATGGTTAGGGTTAGGGTAATGGAAGAAGAGTCTTAGGGCTAGGCTGCAGGTAGGGGAGTCTTAGGGTTAGGCTGCGGGGATGGGAGTCTTAGGGTCAGACTACGGGGAGCGGAACCTTAGGGTTGAGCTGCAGGTAGGGGAAGTCTTATGGTCAGGCTGCAGGGATGGGAGTCTTAGGGTCAGGCTGCAGGAAAGTGAGTCTTAGAATTAGGCTGTGGGGAAGGCAGTCTTAGGTTAGGCTGCAGGGAAGGAAGCGTTAGGATAATGGAAGTGGTGGGTTAACGTTAGGGTAATAGAAGGAGGGGTTAGGGTATATGGTAGAGGAGGGTTAAGGTAAGGATAAGGGTTGGGGTTAAATTCATACTAGCAAAAGATTTCACAGCAAGTTCAGAATTGGATGGGAGAGAACGGTCCTTTCAAAAAAGAGCTGTTCGCAGTGGCGGCCCACACCCTTTTAACACAGACTATACAACACTATAGGTAAAAGATACAGAGAATCCAATATTTTAGTAAACAGAATTAGGTTAGTACCTGCAAATGGCTCCTTGCCCGGGAATTATATCACATTTCCCATCATTCTGACAGAAGTCTATTTCCAAATCACAGAGGCTCTGACAGGGCAAGCCATCTACACTAACATATCCTGGGTTACAAACACATTCTCCTTCGCCGCTCCACTTGTTAATGAGACATTCTGAAAACTCATTGCAAGCTTGGAATTTACAAGGATCAGCCACATCCCCTGACAACACAAAGTAGAAAAACTTAAAGTAAAAATGAAACAGACAAAATAAAGTTTGGTTCTGCAAATGCACTCTACAATCGTGGCACTCGTGTCTGGATCCTTGTGATTCAGAGTTGTGTGTTTCAAATGGCGAGGTGGGTATAAGCACAAGGTCGTTCAGTACATATACGCATGCCACGCTATTCAGTTGTAAGGTATGGGCCTGGATTTGGAACTCCGTGCAAGTGAGATAAGAGGTCTCCAAGCATTTGCATTGAAGGCTGGATATCAAATCCCAGATCCCACTGTGTTCAGAGCTCTGAAAGTGGCACCAGCATATGTAACATACCTACTTATCTGTGACTAGAGACTATGGACTGGACTAAGAACTAAGAGCAGATTCAGTACTCAGAATCTGCAATCTTACATTAAGTATATATGCATTCCGGTTCCCACCAACCATGTGGAATAATTAAGGAAGAATCCCTGGAAGAGAGGGAGTGCCCTTTTCTCCTATGCCCGGAATAAATCAATAGCAAATTCCGTACTTCAATGCAGATGTATGGAAACTGCACATAGTTTAGTATCCAGTCCTTTATCTTTAAGCTCTAAAGTAGAGTAGAGCTACAAAACACTATTTGATAAATGTAGTGGAAAAGGGCACAGAAACATTTTTACTCAGCAAATAGACTTTATTTCTGAATCAGAGCTGAGTTAGTAAAAACAGATTTATACTTTCATAGGGATTGTGCATTTTGGAAGAGAACCATTTCTTTGACTCAAGTAAAACACTTTTATCTATGCTCCTACACAAATATTATGGATGACTGTGCTTAGAAGAATAAGGTGCGAGAATGCATTCCCTTCCCTACAATGACCAATCCAGGTTTCTCACATAAAGATTTCTCTGTAGGTCATTCAAACCAGTTACATAAAGGATTATTTAAAGATAGTAAAATGAAAAGCAGTGTATCTAAACAAGGTAGCTATATTATAAGTGGATGTGGTTTGTCGGCACGATGGTCTTTAATTGTTTCAAAAGACCATCATATAGCAGTTGAATGTAGACTGCCAGCAATTGCTGTCAATCTGCATTGTAAAATGCGGCAGTGATGCGTCTGGTGCAGACTCGAAGAATCATCCACTGAAAGGTAAGTGTATTAACCGAACCCTACCCTTAACCCTTTCCTAACCATCTGATTCCCACAGCCTAACACTAATCGTTCCCTCCTTCTTCCGTCCTAACGCTAAGCCTCCAAGCCCACAGCCTAACCCTAACTGTCCATGCCCCACAGCCTAACCCTAACCCTCCATAACCAGCAGCCTAACCTTCCCCTTAAGCCCTAACCTTATACCCACTGCAGCCATTACAATAACCCTGACCTATATCCTGCTGCAATCACAACAGAATGTAGCTATTGAGTACAGGGAAATAGGTTCCCATTCCTAATAGCAATTTTCTATTTTCAGTTCTCTTCGAACAATGATGTAGCCACCATTAAGCTGACTGATTTATCATTTTTTGTGTACGCATGATACAGCATGCACACCAGGGTTTTAAATTGTGGGTAATATCTATTTAATATATCAAATTTTGTTAAAGTTTATGCAGTTTGTACCCACCTTTAGGTGATATCAAAAATATGAAGTGAATTGCTCTTGGACAAAGCATTTTGTAATATGGAGTGTGAAAATGTAGTTAATCTGTTTTGGATGAAAACAAATGCTGATTGTTTGTGCATGTAGCACACAACAACGGAACAGTTTTAAACTTCCATCCAGAGTTGAGCTAGTACATGTAACCTCTCAAATCTAATTTTGACAGTGTATTTCTCTCCTCCTATATTATAAAATGGTTTTGCCAAGGTGAAAAATCTACATTATTTTGACATTCACTAACTCTGAATCACAACACACAATATAGTTTAGTTCTTTCATAGTCAAACAGTTATTTAGAAGTCAATATTGTTGCTATATTACCTGATTCAACATCCAAGGAGTATTTGTCAATTGCCAAATTCATGGTTTGGTAGGCAGTATTGCAGAAGTCCTCAAGAATTATATATACAGCATTTGTTACATTACGTGGAACAGGCTTTGCAAACTTCATTCTGCTGTTTATAATGATGCTTCCATTCCTAAAATTCAGTATTTCAAGGTTTTGAAACCCAGTTAAATTGGATTGCAGATAGGGAACCAGCTGAAACAAAGAAATTAGTAAAAGTAATATGTACAAGACTAGTTTTCAAGTTTATTATAGCAATTAGTTTTTTATACAAGAGGAACATAAACATGAGATTAAAAAATACCTAAAAAGACATGGTAAAATGGAGTAATAAAGAGTAATACAAATGTGCAGTGGATGCAGAAGGAGTCGTCACTACAAGGTCCTAAGGTGAGGTCAGTCAGTTTTGGGTCTCCCTCACTCTGGCCCCTGAAGCACTTTATTGAGGCCTCATCCAAGCTCTGCAAAGTCTTTCTCTGTAAGGAGCATGGGCTATATTGCATGTACTGTCAGAGTAGTACATGGAGCCAGGAATCTACTCAAGTTCAACATATTCAGTCTCATATATATTATTTTTCAGTCACTGAGTATACTGTGAATGACCAGCTTGCACAGATTTTGTAGATTTACTTTATGTATTAATATACATGTGTTTTTTACAGTCATCCATAGGCTGTTTTTCCTGTTACACCATATGTCCTTTATATAGATCCTTTGTGATACCTTAAGAAATTCTGTAAGGTACCGAAGAAGTACCTGAAGAAAAATGTCACAACATTACAGTCTACCTCATTATATGATAATCAGTGATGTGAAATAAAGGTCTAAAAATACTGTCACACTATAACTAACAACCACTGTGATTTTTGGAAGCTTAATTATTGACTTCTAGGTGTGCATCTGTAGACCATTTCTCAATCTGTTACAAATAGGAAGCAATTATTATTTTGTCAGTAAACATAAATTGAGTTATTTCCCACAGTTAAAACTTACCAGCTCTAAGAACCTTTGTTCCAAAGATTTATATTCAGGAGAGTTTTTATTAAAGAGGTCCTCAGAAAATATCATATTTGTGACACGGAGGCTGAAAAATACTACTAGCGCTCGTGCTTGTATGGAAGCATTCAGGCCGCTCCCATGAGTTGAAAAAATAACACCAGACAAATCTGTGGAATCGATATTTTTTCCTACCAAGCTTCTTTCTTCTGGACTCAAGTCAGGATGAAAATATACTGTGCTCATGTGATCTAACTCCAGCGATATGTCTTGAATGTCAACTGTTTCTACTTCACTTTGTGTCAATAAACTTGTAGGACTTACATAAATTTGACTGGATTGTGGCTCATACTGTACCGAGTCTGTGATTGCTGGTCCCTTGGGTATCATTGGAATAATATTGAACATATTGGTTGTATCAGCAGAATCAGATTCATCGAGTGAATGAGATTTCATATCATCAATGGATGGAATAGTATTCAACAATTCCTCATGTAAAATGCTTTTTTCAGAACTAGTTGAAAGTTGATTATCCTGTTTAGTAGTTGCTGTAAATGTGCCAACAATATCTACTGAATCATTTGGTTTTAGAGGTTCTATTTCATTAGCAGTGGAACTCTCTGTCACATCTGTATCAACCTCCAGAACTAGGCTTGTCTGTGTTGGTAATTCTTCGACTTGTACATGCCATCTGGTATCCTCAGCTTTTGAAGACGAATATTCCACTGTGGTAGGAAGTAATCCATTTGAGTCAGTGAATAAGTAAATGTCTTGGTCAGATGGTCCTGTTGTTCGTACAGAGAGGTCAACGGAAGTCAACATGGCTCCAGGAATTTCGGTTGGAACATCAGTCGTGATTGGTAGATGTATTATTTGTTCTGTAGAAATAGGATAATGGGAAAGTTCAATATCTTTTGAGTCCTGATTTAGACTGAGACTCATTTCAGTACTAGTGAACATGATATTTGGTTTATCTGTAAAATGTCCTTCAATTAATTCTTCATAATTTTTGCTTGATTCCATTAAATCTATATCTATTGTTTGTCTATTAGGTGAAAAAAGAGGGCTTGTTGTTGTTTTTGTCCAAGACCATGCATTAGATTTGTATTCCTCAGTTATATGGCCGAATCCTGAGCCGGATCCCTCATCTAGATGATTAATACGTTCAGTGTTTTCATAAGTAGGTAGTAAATTATCTTCCACAAGTATTTCAGCTGTTTCTATCTTGCTTTCAGAAGTGACTTCTGATATCAAATTTTCACTCTCTGTATTAAAGATTTTAGTCTCAAAAATAGATTGACTTAAAGCCGGTTCTTCGGCAGCTATTGCAGATGTCACAATGTCTGAATTGCTTGCTCCATGTAATGGAATTGTTGCAGTTGGTGGCAGAATAGTGGTAATTACGTGGTTCTCATAAGACAATGATGTATCTTTATAATTAAATGGAGAGAATGTACTAATAATACGCTGATCAAATGGTGACAGATCATCTCCTGATCCTTCTTGACTTTGTAATTCTGCAAGAGAATGAATAACTGCAACCGTTTTAGGTTCAAGTAAAGTTGAGGAAGTGCTTTGCTGGAGGAAAATGGTGTCTCTAGGAGTAGTATAGCTGTAGTCAGAAACTGGTGTAACCTGAAGTTTAAACACATCTTCCGTAACAACTGGGCTTTCTGCCTCCAGAGCAAGTTGACTTCTTGATGTGAGGTCTTCACTTGCTTCTTCATAAGTATACGTGTTTTTTATAGTTGAATAAGCAGTTGGTAACCATTCCGCTTGTAGAGCATTATTCTAAAATTACATAAATATAGAAAGACATTAAATATTACTAAAAACAAAATAATAAACAAAAGCATATGTAAGTTCTCCAGCTGCTAAGAAAAAAAGTTGCATTTGTAATAATTGAATGTTCATGTCAAAATAATTCCGGTTGAATTCATGGCTTTATAGATGAGGCTGTAATCCCCTGGCTAATTAGCTGAATTTAGATTTTATACTTAACTACTAAGTTCTTCAGTTTTACAATTGTTTTCCAGTTAAAAATACTTTATAATAGAAAAATAAATGTGACACATAAAACAAGGCTGATCAAGTCCTGAGTGTGTAAATTACTATAAATTACGGTAGAGCTATTTCAGTTTTGCCCTTGTATGGAGTAAAAAAAAAGCATTGTGAAGGCTGCCAATTATTAAATATGCCTCAGTCAACTATAACATTTCATATAATTTGTTTTAAATTAATAAATAAATTAAACATAGAAATGAGCCATTTTCCAAGGAATAATTTTCAGTCTGTGTATTTAATAATTGCTGCAGTTTATAAGGCAAATTGTGTAAGCCCAATCTTTAACAAAATAATTGTTGTGCTGCTATATAAAAAAAATGATCTTTTACAGTAAAATAATAATAAAGTGTCTGTGTATTTAATAATTGCTGCAGTTTATAAGGCAAATTGTGTAAGCCCAATCTTTAACAAAATAATTGTCGTGCTGCTATATAAAAAAAAATGATCTTTTACAGTGTAATAATAATAAAGTAATATATATATATATATATAAATACTTACAACATCAGCTGTAGAGGGAATAGGAAATTGTGGTTTTTCAGTTACTAAGGTCCATTCATTATATAGATGTGATGGAACGTTTTTCACTAAATAGCACAAAATACAAAAGTTAGATGTGCAACACCTATAAATACCTATTTCCTTTATTGTTATTATTTTTTTAAGCTGAACAGCCGTAACGGTGGTGTCACACTTGCAATGGGTTTCCTCTAATCAGATCCTAAGTTCTGTATGTGTGCGGGCAGAACACGCCCCTTACATGTACAGAACTTTTGTACACAGGACTCTTTACACACCGGCCCAAGGAAAAGGCTGGAATCTAATGGTTGAATCATATATAAGGGCTTAGCCAGCCTTACTGTACATCTCCCCGTCCACCATGAGTACACAATGTAGGCATGGTGGCTCTTCCCGCCATCGCAAAGGCTTCCAGCATTAAGTATGGATCACGCTTGCACAGTACTACAATGCGGCTGTTTTTCGCACGCAGAGTTCAGAAAAGGGGCACATTCCATCAATCTGAATCTCGCTTTTTATCCTGATGTTTTGTAATAACTTTGAACATAGATACATATGAAGTAAAGTAAATAATTTTTTTTTTAATAAGTAATGTTAAATCTTTTTTCTACGCATTATGCTGTCAAGGGGAAATGATTAGGATGCAGGTACATCATACCAGGCCAATGGCAAAATATCTTTCTCAATGATCAGTATGTGGACATTACAAAATTAAAGCACACACTAAGGAATGTGTATTAGTAAACTTATTTAGTGCCACTAGATATCCTTAATCTGAAAAATGTATGCTACAGGGTCTTTATTTTGTTTTTATTTATTTATTTTTAGGAGTCGATTTTTGGGTGTAAATTAATTATAGACTGTTTTACAAATTTAGAATTTTTACTTTAGTAACTGGATTGAAAATAAATACATACCATTTAAAAGCTGTAGAGACTCTGGGTCATAATCCAGTGGTTTTTCACCAATGAATATCTGTTTCTTTAGAGCATCCACTATGTAATTTCTAAAACTACTGACTGTATAAACAGCTGTCGGATTATCTTCAATGTCATTTAGGGAGGTATCTTCAATTTTATTGGAATGGAGATTCATGAGGTCCAAAATTGCATTGTTAATGGCATCTGCATCCCCCTCAAAAATGACAGCAAACTGTACTTCCAAAATTTCCCTGTAGTGAGAAAGAAGACATGCAAACAAAAAATTTTAACAGTTGATGAGTACAACACAATGTACAAGGTAAATTCTAACAATTTCTGCATCTAAGTTTATTAGAGGAGAAATAAATATATCATAGCTCAGTCTTTACACTGTTAGACCCACAAAAAGACATTTATGAAAATAGGAATGTAAGTCAATTAACTCAAAAGATGAAAAGAAAAGAACAATAGTAGTCAATGGCAATATTTTTATTTTTTTTATTTGAGTATATACTTTTTTTTACAACAAGAACCCGAAGACACTTTAACTGAACTATGGGAATGTAAAAATAATACATTGTGTATATATATATACCTGTCATCCAGTAATGTGGGACTGCAATTAAAAGAAAGTTGGTATTAGAATGTAGCTCATTATGAAATACAGTTTTTTAAAGCTTTTCTTTCATACATTACCTTTATGTTCCTGTTAATCTTTTTTTTATTTTTTTGTTTGTTTCACCTGTGTTTATATATTTCTTGTTATTTTACAATATTATATAGAAACACAGTAACATAGAAAGTGACGGCAGATAAGAGCCACATGGCCTATCCAGTCTGCCCAGTTGTTTATTTAAAACTATACTGACCCTAGACCCTATTTACCCTCAATTTAGTTTGATATTTAGGATATTGTCATATTTATAAATACTGACAATATTGTAAAATGAACCAAATCAAAAGTACATGTTATAACTTGTTTTAATATTTATTTAGACAAATACAATTTAACTAAGAAAATTGTTTATATACATATACTGACCATTTTTTCAGTATAGATTGTTTATGTAAATGATGATAAATAAATACCTGATTTTCTGTACTATTATTTGTTTGTATCCAGGCAAAGCTTGAAAAATATTTTCCATCTGTAAAATGATATAAATTAGAAGTAGTTTAGCAAAGTAAAACCAATGCAAATATAAAAAAGTTTTATACATGTTATACATTTAATATACAATATAAGTTTTTAGCTTTTTGTAGAAATGTAAACATTATTAAGTGTTATGCTAAATTAATTTAGACACTGCTACAAATAGACACTACAAATGCATTAAAGCTTTTCAAAGCTTTCCTTAAATAATCTAAACTCTCTGGTTTATATTGGGTGGATCGAGTTCATTAAGAAGCACTTCTATGGAAAAAAAATGTCTACTATATAGACTCTAGATTGGCAGATATTTGTAAATAAGGGAACTTTAGACAAAAGTAAATTATATGTAAGTAATGCCTCATTGTAGACATGGCAACTTATCAATGAGAAAGGAAAGACAGAAATACTGACTGAAACATCTAATATATTCTGTTATTTAAGGTATGTTACTTAACTACCGGTAAATAAATATAAGCATTTTACAAGAATAAAACTTCAAATGTTTCTAATGGCTGTCACACCCTATAACAGTCTCTTATTCATATGTATAGCTACAAATATGATCGTTTTTTTTTTATTATTTAAATACTCTATTTAAGTTTGCTGAAGAGTAGTCTGATAGAAAGTCCTCTGCTTTCTTACATTTTTGCTTTTCTATACACTCATTCATATACATTGTTGTAGAGTTTAAGTAAGCCACACACACTATGCATTTATTAACATGTATTTATGTATTTTATCTTAAGATGGGTACACATACACTTAAATTTCCTGTCCAATCCAACCTCAGACTGTCAAGTTGGTCAGACACTGGATAACTGAGCACGCTTACAGGACAGCTCATTACATCCAATCATGTTTGCCTAGTTGGCAAATTAAAGCTGCTTAAAAATCAGGATAACTGACTACAAGTCACCCAAGCATTTTACAAATGTGTATGCTCCAGCGACTGCTTTGCCTCATTTTCCTCCTGATCCTGACATCATACTGCTTTTCAGGGTGGAAGAATAGAAAAATGTGTACAGTGACAGGATTCTTTCAGCAGACAGTTTCAGTAGATGCAGGTCTGCTATAAAATTAAACAAGTGTGTTTCGTGGATTGGGTGTTGTATCTGCGACCATGGTCTGCTGTCTGATTATGTAAACAGTTTGGTATGGAGTTGGATCTGAAGAGGATTGCACAAGTGTGTCCCCAGCTTTAGTCTTCTTAAGTTTTTTTAAATAAACAAATATAATGTAATTTCTTCTATTTTTTCTTTTTATATGTAATATAAATTGATATGCCCCTCATACCCCTAATAAAAATGTATGTAGTTTAGCCTTGTCTTCAAAGCACTAAATCATCATACACTATAGTTGATCCTCTGGGCAGATGTATTACTAAAATGATACAGAGTAAGTGAAAATGTGACCATCCCACTGACACATCCTTAAGTTTACTCTTTAGAGGAAAATATGGTTTAGCCTAGTGCAAATATATAACAAGAGGTGTAGGCATTCTCTGAACGGTAAAATGGGGCACTCTGCACCTGGTAAATAGTCACAGATAAACAATTATAAAAAAAATTACCGCAGCAATAAACTTTCCAATGAATGACTTATGTGCATCACTAGATGGATCACTAAATTCCTTGTTGTATGGTTCACTTAAAATAAAGATTCTAAATTCAACCATTTTGTCCACTGGCTTCCTTGGATTTTCTGTTGCCTTGACTATTTCATTGACTATTTCATTGTCCATCTGAAAAAAGAAAAAAAAAGGGCAAGAGAGAGGAAATATAAATACAGTTTTCCCTCTTTTGTTCATTTCTAAATAGACCACCAAGCATGTCTGTGATACAAAATGTTCCCAATAAATTGGAATAAAATGGCTATAGTAAAACTATGGAGGAAGATATGATCACTTACATCTTCTTCCTTTTCTTCTTGCTTCAGAAAACTCGTGGGTGAGTAGCTTTCAATTGATATTTCATATGAGGATGGCACATTGGCTGCTGCATCTAAAATAACATAAGAGTATATGCAATATAGTTATCATGGCAATTTAAAATATACACTTGTAGCCTTTTTGGCATAGCATAAGCTAAAACTTACACATACCTTAAATTACATTAATGGACTATTACAACTACATGTTATTTATTGATGTTTAGTAAAAAAAAAAAAACTACAAAAAACCCATTCATGTGTTGGCTAAGATGGGAGCAGTTGCATGGGTCAGAATCCAGCAGGGGGTGATTTACTGAATGTATCTTTGGGTTCTGTGAGGGGATACAGCCTTTTCTTTACTGTGGATTCAAAAATAATGCTTGTAATGAAAACAGTCTTATCGCCTATCAGCTCATCAATTGATTTACCAGTTGGATTATGCTACATATGGCATGCAGGTTGAAGCAGTCCTAGCTATCTATCAATAAGGTATGCACATTTAGGAGGTTTTATGACTTGCTTGGGATACAAAGCATAAATGTGTCAGGGAATCGTAGTTCACTGAAGTCAGAAGTCCTCAAGCCATGTAATTGTAAATGCTTGCTGGTGGACCAGAAAGTACGGGGAACAGTACCAGTGAATCAGGCAATGCAGGTGGAACAGCATGTAGGAAGAACAAATAGTGCAAATGGTAATTGCACCTAGAAAAGCTGAAAAATGCATATGACACAGGAAGGTCCATCTCTGCAGGTAGAACAAAGCCAAGTCAAACTGCGCAGGTAGGACAGGACCCAAAATAGCCTGATGGTAGGATTTAAACAACATAGGTAAATTTCAAACAAAAGTCACAAAATTGAGTCACAAGCACCCAAGCATTTGAGTCAAAAGGACCAATCAGGAAAATATCCATTATACACAAGCAACATATGTGTTTCAAAAAGCCCTTTAAATATTTCTATTAATGAGTGGCCAGTGACAACACCTGATGATAACCACTATTAGAAAGGCACTTCGCATTGCCTATTTCTGGAGTAGGTCTGGGAATCAGGAAAAGGAAAGCCTGGCATCTGCATAATTATAGCCATCTTTACATTGTATCAAGGGCATAACTACAGGGGGTTCAATGGGTTCAGCTGATGCGGGGCCCAGCGGCTTAGGGGGCCCGCAGCGCACATATTACCCATAGCACACCCCACCTCAGAAGTAGCGTCTAAAATGGCACCTTGGGCCCCCTCCTCACTGCTACACTCCTCCAGGGCCGGACTTGCCATCTGGCAAATGCCAGAGCTGCATTACCTGTGTGTGTGGTCACTGGTCAGCGGAGTCTGCAGAGCACAGCTTACAAGCTCCTCCTCCTCCTGCTCTGCAGTCTCTGCTAACCAGTGACCATACACACAGGTAATGCAGCACTGGCATTTGCAGTGTGTGAGTGTAGCAGTGTGGAGGGGGCCCAAGGCGCCATCTTAGACGCTACTTCTGAGGTGACTTGCTGTCATAGCTGTGGTAAGTGAGGAGTCAGGCAGGCCTGGTCATCATGTAAGGAATTCCCTGCCTGACTCCTCACTTATCAGAGTTGATGGCCAGAAAAGAGACGATTTACTTACCTGCAGTAGCAACAACAGCAGACTGTTGAAGTAGAAAGGAGCCTTGACCCCGCCTCCTCGCTGTCGTCATCACGCTTGCGTCTGGATGAGAGGAGCTGGCTGCAGCGCCGCGTTATTGTCATATGGGGGGAGAGAGGCCATGGAATCTGTTCCTCTAGCAATGCTACAGAGAGTCACAGTAGATGAAGTGTCCATCCACCGTGACCCTCTGTTGCAGCTCTGGAGAGACAGACTCCACAGCGCTGCTTAGGCAGTTTATGGTGGTCTGAATAAATTGGGGGTGAGATGGGTAATCTGTGCGCTGCCTGCAGGCCCTTAAGCCGCCGGGCCCCACAGCAGTTGAACCCTTTGAACCCCCTGTAGTTACGCCCTTGCTACCAGGACTATAAAGGGGCTACCGGCCAGTGATTGGTTACAGGTCTACGGCTCGGATTGGCTGTGTGACCTGCTAGTAACAGGAATGTGCAGGCCATGGATGGTGCACAGGCCTGCAGGGAATGATTTCCACAGTGGCAATGGAACAGAACAGTGAGGACCAGCTGCAGAGAAGGTAAGAACTCACATATTGCCATGACTAGTGCAGCAGTGTAACGCACAGGTTGAAAAATCCGGGTGGAACCTTTTGTATTAAGCACCTTCCCAGGTTGGCCCCGGGAAAGGCAATACTCGTTTCCAAGGTCATTAGAGTCCAGGCAGAGGGCACCTTTTAGATCACCACCAAAACCTGGGTGTAAGATGGGACCCAGTTTTGGGCAAAAAACTCAGGCTTTTAGTGGTGATCTGAAAGGGGAATTACACAGTCTTCTCTCTAGACACTGTCCACTAAGATGCTCCACAGCACTAACAAACTAATGAGACCCAGGTCTTCCACCTGTGTGATAGAGGGTATATAGGTTTAACCTTGTCTGTAGCTAAAGATTGCAGTCTCCCAGCATTATAAGTCTCTCATTATAACCCTCATTGCCACAAGACCCACAGCAGAAAGTTTACAGAGAAGAAAGCATTAGTAAATGAAAGTAAATTTTATTAGATATTGATTTAATAAGTATAAACATAAATTAACATAAAACATACATAAAATCTCTATGAATTTTATATATCTGCTTATTTAAACTCAATCAATAAGCAATAAAGTATCTAACCTTAGACTAACGGTTGTTGATTAGACAGACTCTATGGTGCTGATACACAGAAAAGTCAGTAGCTACAGAACACAGTCAGAGCCAGATTAGGGCAACATGGGTGTGGACCACAGTGTTGTGTGGGTGTGGTCACTTACATGTGGTAATGGTCAGTACCATAGAGGGCATAGATAGGACCACCCTCTAACCACAGTGGCTCAGTGACTAGCACTTGTGTCTCACAATGTTGAGGTTATAAGTTCGATTCTTGGACAATGTCTTATCTGTGTGGAGTGTTTATGTTCTCCCAATGTCTGTGTGGCTTTCCTCCGGGTGCTCCAATTTCCTCCCACACTCCAAGAACATGCTGGTAAGTTAATTTGCTGCTGAATAAACCGCTCCAGGGGGATGGGGACTGTGTTTAATATCTGCGTGGTGGCTTGTTTCACAGGAAGGGTGGTGGGTGGAAGGGGCAGCCTAGATGGGCCAAGTGGTTCTTATCTGCCATCAAATTCCATGATTCTATGATACATCTCCATTTGATAGTCACTATTGTTCATGCAGGAATTAAGCAAAGTAAAAAAGTAGCCAGATCAAATTGTCGACCGTTGAGTATTACGGCCCGTATACAGAAGAAAGGACGTATCATATATACGTATCTTTTTCTTACGTAGATTGTGTAAATTTGCATAACATAGATTACGTAAAAAAATGTCTACGCATGCACAGTAGTAAAAATCGCTGAACATCGGACGTTTATGTTGTGTGTCCGATACTCTGAATATGGGCCTACGTTAGAATTACATATTTATTACAAATATATTATTACAATTCTGAAGTCGTTTATAAGCCGGCTGCATTATA
>WWET01003988.1:0-22734 GCA_011038615.1 Limnodynastes dumerilii | reverse complement strand
AAGATACACCTCACATTCAACAGACCTGCATCAAAATTCTGATGGAGGTTGGTGAGCTAATGTTGCAGAACTCAAGCACTACACACACGCTATTGGGCTAACTTGCATAGACAAGATAGGTTACATGTTTTTAACTAGAAAAGAATAATTACTGATGAAAAATTAACTAAACAAAACAGATATGCATAAAAAAGAAACATTATTTCTGTGCAACAGTGGCTCTTAGACACCACCAGTCTTCATCCATAAACTGAAATCAGGACAAGTAACTTTTTTGTTTGTTTGTGTGTGTTTGCAACATGTGATGTTTCAATACTGAATGCTATTTTGTTTTACTGTCGCACTTATTTTAGTAATCATTAGCACACATTCACAATACATCTTGGAACTGTCTATAGGCTGTCACATGCCACAAGTCATAAAACTTTCATCACATACAGGAAACAACTAAATTAAAAACTCTGGGGTTTATTATTTGGTTGGGGGTTTTTTTGGATGGAAATAATTATAGCAGCAATGTTCTTGGTATGTTAAAGTGGCAGTAGGAATGCCAGTACAACTTTTTTTTTTTCAAAGTAAATTTTAGATTGTCATGGTCATTTGACACTTTATCTACTGAATCAGTTACACATTCTCCTGATGGGTGTCATTGTGTGATCTTGTTTTACATTATTCTGGATCCATCCTGACTTAAACTAAACTAACTGGAATTTGATTGCTTTAGAGGGTACAATGTAATTGAACAAACATGTAAAAAAAAAAATAAGGTCAATGCTGCTATACAAATCATCTCAAGATGTCTGTTAACTGTCAACACTGTTCTCCATATGTCCATACTACTAAGATATTTAATGTAAGGATCATTCATACATGTGAAAAGAATTATATATTCTATCAAAAAGCAGATTTTATATGATTTACTTACCCACATGTCCAGTCTGTGCAAGAACTTAAAACAGAAAATGAAAACAAATATATTTACATTTGACTACTTAAAAAGAAGATATTTGCAAGAATATAAAAGTGACCATGTATAATAATTCTATAGAAGACATCATTATATAACACATTCAAAATAATCTATCCCTTCTGTAAAACTATTTGAAACTGTAAGAAATGTTATATATTAATATGCAATCCTACATTAATTACCCCAGAGATGCATTTATAGATCTAATGCATAAACTAAGATTTTTTTTTAACATTTTGTATATAAACAATAAGGAAATTGATCAACATAATGCAAAAAATAAACACGCTTTAGTCCAAACATAAAATTTATAGCATACACAAATATGCAATGTTTGCTAAAGAAAGGCTTTACCTCTCTATGACACCATTACAGTGACCTACTGTTTTGACTCACAGTTTGTCCCCTACTGCATGAACCATGATAAACTGCCATTGGAAAGGATCCAGACTTCTGCTGTTGCTATGCTGGGAACTCCACAGCATCCTAACTACCATATGAATGAAGAGAGGTCCCTCCCCTCACTCATACAAAGTTATGATCGTATGGCCATACCTTAAAATTGTCACACTGTCCTCATGTAAAATATGTACAGTGCAGTCAGGATACTACGTGAAGGCTTAACCAGTCCTTACTGTACTATTTACATACCCCTTCCGTCCCACATAGCAGAAACGCTTCCTGCCCTGTCCCACCCAGCCCCGTAAGCTTTACCAGGATGGCATTTTGGATCCAGGGGATTCAGATCCCTACTGTTAATGCGGTGTTCACGCATGTGCCACACATCAAAAGGGGGCGTTTTGTATTACTAATGATCAGATAACGTCCCCTAGTAGTAAGTATGGATTTGGTCCAATTGCTATGACTTTTTTTTTTTTAACATATGCGTAGAATTCTAATTAATTGCAGCATTGTGGGGGGGGTTTTACACTATTGTCCTATGGTTGTACATTCCTGCATGGTATGTGGTAACAATAATAGGGGCCTACATAACTACAATGCCAATACCAAGACTAACAACTACAAATAATAGGTACCAACATTATCATATTTACTTTGGTTTTTTATGTGGATGCTATATATATATATATATATATATATATATATATATTATTTTCATAATAAAGTGTCTAAAACCCCTTTCAGATCGCAATTAAAAACCCGGGTGTTTGGGCAAAAACCTGGGAACCCGAGTTTTGGTAGTGATCTGAAAGGTACCGGGGTCCTGTTGTTAGACCCGGGACTCAGACACTGCAAAAAAGGTTTTCCCGTGCCAGGGGTAATGTGAAAGGTGCTGACCTAGGTTTTGCAACCCAGATCTCACCTAATACACCCGATTTGAGGGATTTGTTTACTGTTTCTACGCAACAGTAAACAAGTCCCTACCCGGGAGCCGTGCACAGCCCCTTCACAATGTCAGGGCAGACCCTGGGTCTACCCTGCAGTGTTTTAAGGCACCCATCCGGGGGTTTTTTATTTTTTTTGCCGAAAAGCAATGGCAATAACCCATGTTGAGAAACCTGAGTTATTGCTGTGTGGTGATGTCAAAGCAGCATTATACTACTTTCACATTGCTGCCCCTGCAAAAACTCGGGTTATTGCTGTGAACTGTTCACATTGGGCAATATTCCCCCAATCACTTTCCTTCTGTGAGACCTGGGTTATTAAAAACCTGGGTCTCAACTTTCATACTGCAGGCTACCCGGGTTGGACCCAAGAATAACCCTCCAATTGTCCTGGATCTAACTCCTGGGTCATTAGACCTGGCTAGAGGCAGTCAGACCCTTTCAACTAAGCCTCAACCGGGGTAGTCAGGGCTTGCCCTAGCAATATCTCAGGTTTTTGACTCAGTGTGAATGGGGTATAAGTGTGCCAAGGGTTATAGAGAATGAGATGGATTATCTTTGTCATATCTGTGTTTAACCCATGAGAGTATTCTCTCACACACCCTCACCTCAAGTTTCATCATATTGCAATACCTTATCCCACAGGCAGCACTACTAGAAAATCTTTTTATTATAATGGTAAATAATATTTATTAAAGGTGATCTTAAAAAAGATATAATAAAAGGTTACTAGTACTAATGTAGCTACATACATTTCTCAGTGAATGACCTACCTGCTTGTAGCATGTTTAGCCAGAGTTAGTTTCTGTGGGGAAAAAATGTATCCACTTATTATTTATTAACCAGCAGTATAAATAACACATTTTTAAGTTAAATAAATCATCAATCATTTATTATGAATAGACTATAAATAAGCTCAAGATTCATTGATTAAAAACTATACATTGAAAAATGTCACAAACTTTTATAACACTTTATATATAACATAATTAAAAACAGGGCAACTGGGGTTGAAAATCAGATCAATGTTTTATCAAACCTGTATAGTTTTCACCTAACATACAGTATATCCGGGTTCCAGCAGTAAATACTAAGAATGCAAATTTCATGAGGATTGTCCAACAATTGTAATTATACAGGCCTTGTAGGATAGATAAAGGAAATCATAACCTACTTTCAGGGGCGGATCTGGAATTTCATTTTAGGGGGGTGGTTTAATGATCCGTTTGAACCCCTCCCCTTATTTAAAATTGCTTATTTGCTTATCCTCCATAAGGCATAGCAATCGATCCCTGGAGCACCGAACATGGTGCTCCGAATGGTAAATGCAAAAAGTACCATACCCTAACCCCTAATTCTAACCCTATCCTTCCATTACCCTAATCATAACCCTCCCTTCCCTGCAGCCTGACCCTAACCCTCTTTTCCCCGCAGCCTGACCCTAATACTCCATTCTCTATAGCCTAACCCTAAGACCCCCTTCCCTGCAGCCTGACCCTAACCCTCCCCTTCTATGGCCCTAACCCTAAGACTCCCCTCCTTAACACTAGAAGTCCCAGATTTACTAAGTAGAGGGTTTGGAAAAGATAGCAACCAATCAGATTCTAGCTGACATTCTCTAGTATGTAATAGTTAAATGAGACTTTACCAAACCTGCAGCTTAGTAAATCTGGCCCTAGGAGTCTAGGTAAGGAACTCCTTTTCTGACATATTAGGATCTGCACACATAGGAAGCACTGTAATACCCCTTTCACATTGCCACCTCGGCAATATCCCAAGTCTGTGAAGCCGGGATATTGCCGTGTCACCAGATGATCCCAGGGTCACAGACCCTGTTTCACACTGCAGGGTTGACCCGGGAAATTCAGGGACCCGGGTCTGCCCTGGCAGTAGTACACTGTGTAATTTGTTTACTATTGCTCTGGCAACACTTGTTGCCAGGGCAATAGTAAACAAATAACACTAATCAAGTAGTTTCTGTGCTACCCGGGTTGAAAAACCCGGGTAGCACCTTTCAAACTGTGCCCCTAGCCGGGTCGGAACCAGGAATAACCCTTCTTTTGTCCTGGGTCTAATTCTTGGGTCATTAGACCCGGGTAGAGGTACCCGGACCCTTTCACACTGCACCTCGACCCGGGTTGTTGCAGCTTTCTCCGCCAATAACCCTGGTTTTTGGGGCGATGTGAAAGGGGTATGAATCTGATTACTTCTGCAGGGTGTGTGTGTATGTGTGTGCGTACAGTGGCTGTCTGTATGAGGGGTTATTATGGGTATATAAAGCAAGTATGCAGCATTTAAGGAGTCTGGGAATGGCATATACCATAATATATGTGGGGAATTAATTGTGGGGAATTATAGTAACATATATTAGTTTCCCATTCCTGGAACCATAATATACCCCACATGTACATTATATAGTGTGCCATAGCCAGACCCCTAATATATCCCACATGCATTACACATGTATGGGTCTGGGAATGGCAAATGCTCCACATTATTTATATAACTATACAAAGTACATGTATTTTAGTGGTGTCGAATCCACCTGCTGGGAATGACACAATATAAAGTTTACGTGGGGTATATTATGGGTCTGGCAATGGTAATATACTCCTAATGAACCCCACATGTATTACAAGCATTGGAAACATCCCCTTAAATATCCTGCTTTTGACAATGTTCCCGGTATAGCATCACATCAGCATTCGCACCTCAACACTCAGGGCCTGATTCAATTGCAGGCAGTATTTAAAAAAATTTAGCGTCGGAAAAAATCCGACGCATTCACCCGCAAAAAAAAAAACCTAATTCAATTGTTTTTATTACGCTGCGCTAAAACAGCAGGCAGCGAAATAAAAAATTTACGGGAGAAAAAAAAACTGTTTCTAAACGCTGCAAATCACCTCCTTCTAGCAGGAGGTGCCAAAAAAAAAAATCTCTCTGTTAACGCCGCAAATCACCTCCTGCTAGCAGGAGGTGACCGGCGCTAGTGAGAGACTATTACCCAGTGCCTGAAATCACGTTCTCACGATACTTCAGGCACTGGGTAATAGCCTCAGTAGCGCTGGCACTTCCTGCTAGCAGGAAGTGTTTTGCAGCGTTAAGAAAGAGATTTTTTTTCCCTTCTAGCAGCTGCTCAGCGGTCCCTGGATGGCAGGGCATGGTGCCTAATGCCCTGCCATCCATGGGCATGCTGATGCTTGTAGTTCTACAAGCATCAGCATGCCCTGTTGGGGCACAACATAGGGCAGCGTTAAAAATCCGCACCTCTCACAGGTGTGGATTTTTATCGTTCAAAAACCGGCGTATTTTTAACGCTAGAAAAATAATTGAATTGCAAATAAAAATATCGGCCGTAATTTTACAAAAAAATAGCGTTTAAAATACGCCGGTGAACGCTTTTTAGCTAATTGAATCGGGCCCTCAGTGTGCATCTTAGAGAATGAAATTCTTTCTTCTTGCAAAAAGAGTGCTGATAAGACTGTTTTTTTAATGTATCACTTTATTAGTAATTGATTTATTTTAATTTAGTTTATTATATGCTTGTCAGGGAGAGTGCCAGTTACAGCATCCTCCCTGACAATTTAATGTACTGACAAAAATATGATAACTAAAGATTGTATTACATATTTTTAATTGTATGCTTGTATTTTTTCCCATCATAGGCTAAGATTCACACTTAATAACGTACCTAAAAAATACGTAGCAGCGTATCTGGGCGTTTTTATGCAATTTGCGCGATCAACTTCGTGCCTAATGAGATCCGTAAGAATGGGCTTGCCAGTACTCCGTAAGTAGGGAGTTAAAAAAGTGGGGGGGTGCATTTAAATGAAACAGTATTGGCTGGGTTTGCAAAGTCTGCACGTACTTTAGCAAAATCCGCACAAAGATACGCACAGAGCGTTAATATAGCTCTATGGACATTTAGGGCCAGATTTACTAAGCTGCGGGTTTGGAAAAGTGGAGATGTTGCCCATAGCAACCAATCAGATTCTAGCTGACATTCTCTAGTATATAATAGTTAAATGAGATCTAGAATCTGATTGGTTGCTATGGGCATCATCTCCACTTTTTCAAACCTGCAGCTTAGTAAATCTGACCCTTTAAGTCAGTAAAGTGTCATGGGAGTTTTCTTAGGTGCGTATTTTTGTGAATCTGCTCTTACTTATTTCCTTATCTATGAATCTGACCCTTAGTTAATACACAATTGATATAAAACAAAGGCAAAACCTAAATAAAATGTGCTTTAAATTGTGTAATAAAAATGATATATATTTTATACAGGTTTTGTCTGTATATTAAAATGTCAGGGTGGGTGCTATGACATAAGTGGTGGTCATTTTTATTTTATTGCACATGGTAATTACAGACTATATAGTAATTTTATTCAGATTTTGTCAGTATATTAATAAACTTTGTCTTTACTGTGTTGAAAAAAATGTAATAAAAATGTCCACTTTTACATTTTTTTTCCGTGTAGTTATTAAAAATTTAACATCACTATGCAGAAAAACCCTTAATAAAATTGCAATAAAGTATTTCAAACAATTCATAATTTTCCTGTTCTGGTTTGTATATTAAACTATCAGGGAGGGTGCTGCCAGATAACAGGTGCCCATTTTTAGTTAACACCAATATAAATTTCCAGCCCAGGCTTTTCTTGGCCTAGAGCCGCCCCTCTTTACATTTATATCGATGCAGCTATAAACTCTCAATACAAATGGAAATTATCTTTCAATTAACTTCTCTTATATAGTGTGTTGAAACTATCACCAGGCAGAGAAGTACATTGAAGAGTAATCCTATTTCTTAGGGTAATCAAATATAACTTAAGATTGAGCATCGTTAATTAAGAAATGTGTGTGTGTAATACATTGAGGAGCTTTTGTAGAGAAAATACAATATTTTACCTTCATAACCAACTTCTGATGATCTTCTGAGCGGCTGAAATTCCCTCCTATTTCAAAAGCAGGTATTATTCCCTCTTCACATAAATGCATCCAGTGCTGATATTCTGCTTGGTCTGGAAGTCGATCCCAAAATATCTTAAAAACTTCCCAGACAGTTTCTTGGCAAACTAAAGATAGATAATAAAAGTAAATTCAGTATAAATGATACTAAACTGAGCCTATACACAGAACATTTTTTTTATGATCTCTTTCATGTTTGTGACCACTCCCTTCACTTGAATGTAGTTCTTCTGAATGGGCCCTACTTTATACTTTCAGATCTGCCCCAACTAAAAATTTGGACAACTCGGAAATCTGAATTGCGTGGGAAACCTTAAACATACCTTTACTGTATTTTTACATAATAAACCCACTAATGACTGCAATACCCCCAGCCGTGGGAGATAATTGGGGAAAAAAAGTTTGCATATAGCTTTACGAACATAGTGTTCATAGCATGCACATGCAATTAACGCAGAGTGGGCAATTCCCAACGCGAGTGATTGGAATATGTTCACTTTGTTAGAGTCTGGATCAAATCCCTAATACATAACACAGTTTAGGCTATATGAAGCAACAAAATGCCACTAGACCTTACAGAAGGTCCTAAACTGAATCTATCAGTAGTTGACAAACCCGCTGCTATTACATCCAATGAACATATGATCTGTTACTGGTTATATGAAAGGGCAACCTGAGCCATACTTGATTTAAAACCATTAATATCTCACCAATAAAATCAGTGGTTTATGATATCACAGTATCACCACTAATTAATGTTCTTTGAAAAGGTTTCCTGCTCAGAAACTGAACTTTGTTTGTGATAGAATTTTAAATTATGCAGTGACATTTTATAAAATGATGCTTTTAACTGTTGTGTGCCATAAACCTATTATGCAACTTAATGTAATCCTATTCTTAACATACAGCCACATCTCCTCCATATAGCACCATGGTCAAAGTACAGGCCAAAATCTTGAAAAGAAACAAGAGTTCTCATTCCTGAACTCCCTTACCCATCTGGAAATGGGAGTGGAAGTTTACCATACAGTTAGAGCATGCAGCCATTGTCATTCAGTTTCTTACAATTTCTCCAATCCTTCCACGTTCTTGTTCTATGCTATTAACGCGTGTAATCCAATTGCACGCATTTCTGTACGTACTTTATTATTAATATTTAATGCAGTACAATATGTCTGACCCCTGATCCCAGTTTATTCCCAAACACCAAGGTTATAGATGTTATATAACTAATGTCCTGCTGTTTAACACTCCTAATAATCAGTTTTAAATCCTGCTACTTCCATCCATGGCCAAGACAGCTCTTCATCCAGCTTAGTTTAGGGATATTCTATGGTCTTAAAAAATGCCAGGAGCTTAGGTTTGCTCACTCCACAGACAAGCTGTAATCTGAATAGCACTAGTGAGCTAATTTGATCATTAATAAAGAATCAATTATGTATACTGTATGTTTTTACAATGATGGTTATTAAACATACATAAAATAACCTTATTTCTAGGTCCTATAGCACTCCTTAAAACCCCTGATTTGGTAATGGTTAACTTTACAAATAAATAATAACATTGTCAAAGCTAAAGACAAGTTATTTTTACATAAAGCATATTTTCTGTTAGGCCCCTTTATACAGCCTATTGATTCTAAGCCTTATGCTCTCCGCTTACATTGCAGTGCTCTAAACAAAATCGCAGTGTTTTGGTCAGAAGCCAGTCAGGAAATCTAGAGATACGAGCTTAAGGAAGCTTCCCATGAGTCTACACCAGAGCTGGCCGAAGATTATTTGAACCGGAGCACCTGCCCCGGACACCGCGCTCTGGCCACACCCCCTCCCCATCAGCTTCACTTTTAGAGCCGTTGCCGCCTGCTACACTCTATTAGTTGTGTGCCGTGTCTCTGTAAATGCTGCCAGGGAGTAATAGCAGCAGAGATTAGCCAGAACCATTATCCGTACTAATGGTAGTGGCTCTGGCTGATCCCCGCCGCTACTACTCCCCGGCAGCATCTACAGAGCCATGGCGCACTGCTAATAGAGTGTAGCAGGTAACCGCAGCTCTGAAAGTGAAGCTGGCAAATGTCAGCTAAAAGATTTATAATAGTGCTCAGTACTGAGCAGAGTTCTGTTTACAAACAGCTTTAATGCACAAGTGCAGGCGCCGTTCTGAGCATACATTGAGCGGCAACCAATCTGCACATGCACTGGTTGCTAGATAGTGGGGGGGAGGCCCGAGGAAGCTTTGCCCTGGGCCTCTCCACTTGTAGGAGCAGCCCTGGTCTAGACATAGTTGTCTTAATAAACCTTCATTACTTGCCACTATGACCTGAAACATGTCCCTAATCAAAGGGCCGGTGCTAGGTCTTTGGGCACCCTAGCCCTAGGTAAAGTTTTGGCTATCTCCCCCCACCCGTCGTCGTAACTGCTCGACACTTCGGGCCTGATCCAGAGCTACGATGTTACACTGAGCGCTGTGACGCTCAGCGTAACATCGCTGCTCTGGCCCGATACTCCCCCTTGTAGGAGCGTATTAACTCTCCCAGGCAATATCAGCCTCATTAAGGTTAAGGTAATTGAGTCAGTAAGAGAAACAAAAAGGGAGGGCGACAGATTTTCTCAGCTGTGCAGGAGAGAATCCTATTGGATCTTTAAACTGGACACCATGTCCCCTAGAGGACTAAATGATTCCATTCAGTTGGATCATTGAACCCTTTATCAATGAATTCTCTACCTGCACAGCCCTCCATTTTTGGATTTGTGGTCCTAACGCTTAGGACTCTGTGTGATCTAACCCTATAACTTAGGACTTTATGTGCTCTATACCACATACTCTGTTTATATGTATAATGACCAATCTGTTCGAATATCACCAGGACAAATGCCACTTTTTATTATTAAGGATAATCTATAATATCCCTTGACTTAATATAGATTGAACGCTATGGGTGGTTTTCTCAATGTGGATTATGCCAATAAAGATGGAGATTATCTTTCTGTTGTTATGTGTCTTTAGGTGGCTGGTTCTAGCTTTTTGATATTGGTGTTTTACAGGCCATATCGATGAGCTGATCACAGTTACCCCTGTACATATATAATTAACTGTTTATTACTACACATTTCAGGTGTATAATTGATTGTAACTATACCGTAAGAGGAGGGGAGTGATTTGCTTATTCTCGAAGGGACATTTAGCATCTGACCGAAAAAGACCCTAAATATTTGAGGGCTATTGCTAAAGGACATAGTCATATCAATACAGATGGAGATTCTATCTATTTATTGTCTGGACGGCTGGTTCTAATTTCTTAATATTGGTGTTTTTTACGGACCATATTGATAGGTTGGACATAATTGCCCATAGACATATATAATTGATTTAGATAACATGCTTGGAAGGAAGGGGAAAAATGTATATTTGTTTGGAGACACACTGTATATCGGAATTGAATTGTTAATTAAGATTTATATCCTCTTTTTATGTACTCTTTGGGCTAGGGTGAAATGTATATTGCTGAAAATGTGATGAAAGAAAAAAATGTAACAGATAAATAACTAGTCATTAAACTAAACTATAAAACAATATTAATAAGAATAGGATATTATTTGAAATGAAATTTATGACTGATGCATATATGCAATGATATAAATGAAAGAACAATCACATTGAACGATTACAGTAATTAAAATATTTGTTATACTGGTACAGTTTATAGTTGTGATATTTGCTATTATTGTAGTCATTAACTGTTTCAAATATCACTTGATATTTCTTAAGAGGCTATTACTGTAGTTTTTTCTACTGATATACATCAACGGATAAGTTCAATACATAGTGATGATTAGTTCATATTTTCACTTATTAATGAATGATCTATTATTTATTGATATGATGAATATTATTATGGTACATTGATCATTGTCACGTTCGTTTGCACTGCTGAGATTTTATTTATTATTATTATTATATTTTATCATATTATACTCTCTTCTTTTGTTTTTTGTTTGTTTGTTTTTTTTATTACTTGTTCTTTTCAAATATAAAGTCACTAATTACTATTGGGAGTATAATATATGATATAATTAGAGTACTTATAAATTGAAACTGAACCTTTAAGCTGGATGCACTGCTGACTTGCACATGCACTTTACAGTGATTTCACACCTGATGGATGAGCATTTAAAACGCTATAGACCTAACAACTGATCACTTGCTCTCTGATGAAACCCGTGCTGGGAGAAACGCGTTAGAGCTATTCATATATATCTTCTACAGGTTTTTAACTTTTGCTATCTGCACCAATTATATTAACCACATGTGAGTTGAACAGGAGACCGACAAAGGCAACGCTTTATTACCACACGCAGAGCGGATACACAGCCTTAACAGCCTGCCGGAGGAATACAAGTCCACTAACATCCGTGCTGCGGGGAACACAACACCAGCTGATTTCCACTATACACAGCAGTGACACCGGGTCTGTTTCCCATACCAAGGAGGTCTTGCTAACCATCGTACACTCACGGTGGGTCCCGCTGACGAGCGGGATTCACCCCTTCTATACTGTGAGGAAAAGATCTTCAGCCTTTATTGGTGAAGTTTGTCATCTGTACATAAACGTAAATAGTGAGTACAACTCAAGCTTATTCTTTCTGGTGTCTATGAATGGACTGTGTTGATTAAATCTAAATACCGCTTTATACCTGGCAACGGACTGCGTGTTAAAATCTACACATTGGTTAATTCTGAGAAATACAGAAATAGGTGTTTATATATCACCTCCAAAAGGTGTTACATTATCAGAAGAGACTGCTCTATTTATTATATCATTGAAATTTCATTGGGAAGATCTTACAGATGATGCATATGGAATGATTTATTAATCTGAAACTCACTCTCTTCAGAACTCTTGTGCAGACATTTTACCTGTTTCCTATTAGAGATATATATCTGTTTTCTATTGTCAATATTATATATTCAAGTACTAGAGTAAGCTTTCATTTGGCAATAATTTTATTTGTTATTTGTATGTTGTATTTTTTATTTTTATTTTAATGGTGTGCTTTATTAAATTGATTTGATATATGTGTATTATCTCCAAGCGCTCTTTTTTCTTTAATTTATGAATAAAGGCATCCTGGCAGCCACCATTTTATAAATTCTTAAGGCCCTGCCTAACTGTCCCACCAGGAATATGTTCTTGTTATCAGTAAATTTATCTGACAAGAAATCACCATGTGAGCTACTATAATATTTAAAAAAAAGAAAATGCCCTTCATTCTATTTAGACTTCTGCACCTTCTCCATTTTAATTGCGGATGGCACAGAAGTTTTAAGGTACGGTTCATGCAATGTATTTCCATAAGTGGAGTGGAAGTAGTGGCTTTCCCTTGCTTGCATGGAGCTTCAAGCTCAGCAGCATTAGAAAGCCAGATCAGGTCCTTTATTTGGATTGAAATTAATTGGTCCCTGTGCAGAACGCATGTACAATACCCACACTTTTCAAATAGAATTATGTACATTATATCATGGTTGCCTACTTTTGAAAAGTCATTTCAGGGAAAAAAGTCAAAAACATAGGGGCGGTCCCTGCGTCGCCGGGGGAGGTCCCTGTGTCGCCGGGGGCGGTCCCTATGTCACCAGGGGCGGTCCCTACGTCACCGGGGGTCCGGGAGATCTCCCTGGATTCCGGGAGTCTAGCGGACGTTCTTGGAGAGTAGGCAACTATGCATTATATTTGAATGCATTTTTTATGCTAAATGAATGTCATGTGTCTCAGAAATTTCCAGCAAGAGTTTATAATCTAGTAAAATAGTGGGTTAAGAAAGGATCACCCTAAAACAGTTTAGCCATAATAAAGCAAAGAAGTATAAAAATCCTCTCTGATATTTTACTATTCTTTTGTCTTCTAGTTAAAAAATGTTATATTGATAATTGCATTCCTCATTTTGGGCCATACAGTCTGCCCATTTGTTTTTTTTAAACTATACTGACCCTAGATCCTATTTACCCTCAATTTAGTTTAAGATTTAGGATATCCTTATATTTATCCCAAGTATGTTTAAACTGTTCTACTGTGTTAGCCTCAACCACCTCAGATGGGAGGTTGTTCCACTTATCTATCACCATTTCAGTGAAGTTATTTTTCCGCACATTTCCTCAAAATCTACCACCCTCCAGAAGGAGCATGAAATTAAGACCCGTATTCAGAGATCCGTGTTTGACTAAAGTTACGTGCATATTTTTAGGATCGGATCAATTGGGCAAGTGTAGTAACTTTTATACGCCGTTAAGGTAGAGGATAAGCGCGGAAGTCCACGGACTTGTGAATCGGCGTAGAAAAATCAGCTCCTAAATCTGACGGAAATATATGCACGGAAGGATTTGCATAGAAATGGGCGGGGGGAGGCATTTAAATGATGGAAAGTGGGTGCGATTACAGATATAGGGCCGGAATTATATGCACGGACGACACATGCGCTCGTAAGTGAGTGCGGATAGTTAATGGCAGTCTATGGAGGCGGAAGTCGAGAGGACGGGGAAAGCAAGGGGAGTGACTGGGGTTTTGGTGGGTGTAACTTGCTCCATCCGTGCGTATATTTGCGATCCGATCGCCAGACGGATCTCTGAATACGGCCCTAAAAGAGTAAAGTTACTCCTGGGCAAAACCATGTTGATTTCAGGGTACCTCAAGTTAATTACTGCACACATAGTGACAAGCTTTTAGACTTGGGATAGGAAACATCACCTCTCAATTCTAATATGAAAGATGAAATATGACTCCCCTGCAATCATTATTGTTTAGCCCAGGATTAACTTTCCTCTCTTAGGCCGGATTCATAACTGCGAATGTATTACACATACTTCCACAATTTACCGATAATAGCTACTACGCATGCGTAGTAACTATTTTATGTAATCTACGTAGATTGCATATATGCTGTGTAAGATTACGATACGTAGATTAATACACATGCGTAATAGCTATTTCGGTAAATTGCGGACGTATGTGTAATAATACGTATGTGTAATACGTCCGCGGTTGTGAATCTGGCCCTTAATTTTAAGCTCCTTAAGTCTGGATCCAGCCCGTTGTCATTACTTAGTTTTAAACTATCTCCTCCTATAGTACAGTGTTTTTACGCTGTTCCACAGTCCCTGACAAGTTCCAGGTGATGACTAAAGATATGCATGGAATTTACTATATTTTAATATGTTTATATCATTAATCTGCTCAGATAAAGTTGACCCAAGATGATTGAGCATGCTTTACAAGTATCTAGGCTTTACAACTGAAACCTAAGACTGAGAGTGGGAAAGTCTCTATTATTATTATTATTATTATTAGCAACAAAGATGTAGAGGGGGCATATTTTAGGGATGTTATGACTATTGTATGGAAAATGAAAAGGAAATGCAATCTGATGTCCTGATTAGAACCCACTGTAATTAGAGAATGAAATGGAGGCTTCATGCTGTGATATTTTAAAGTGTGACCTAAATATAGAATTCCATTATAATTGTTGTTTACTGGAATAAGATTGAAATTAAACTGGACAGTGAGTTGTATTTTTTTTCCCCTCCAAAGGGAGCATCTCAGTTAACTGCTAATATCATTTTGCACTTACATTAGCTGGTCTTTCTATAAAAATATAGTATAAGAGGACATTAATGAAGATGAGCTTTTACCTTAGTGCAGAATTGTTATGTACTGTGCAAAAATGCAGTTGTATTGCTGCAAACTGAGGCATATGGAAGGAAATATTTATTTTCCATAACTTTGCATGCACAGTACACAGTACATAACTGTACCTAAAGGTTATGGCCTCACAAGCAGTTGCTTCATCCAAAATTTTAAAGAACTTGCTTTTTGAGATAAAGTAAAGAGTGCAATATATATTATCTTTTTAAGTAAGGAATATATTATGTGTTTTAAATGTCTTTTAAAGTTTTTGTCACCAATCAATAACCTATGTAAATACAGTAGTATCCATTTATCAGACAACATAGACAATATAACCAAAGAAAATAGTTATTTTTATTAAACAAGCACAAGTACAACTAACTTGAGAAAAGATCTCTATAGCTGCAGCCATTGAGAACAAAATCTGAATAAAATACAATATATAAGCATAACATTCACATGGTTGAAATTCAATTTCTAAACAACTAGAACTGACATACTTAGTGTATAATGTTTTCTAGATGTAAGTAAGCTTAGTTTTTGTTACAATACACATTACATTGTGTAATGTGTATGTTTACACCATGTACATAGTGATACATGGTGTAAACAGGGTCAGTGCTAACTAGGTGACAGCATCGTGTGTATATCAGGTATGTGCCAAATGCCTAATAGATCACCATAAATCTTTCTTAAGATCCCCGCTGTGCTGATTAATACTATCTGTCACTAATACACCAAAGCTTTGGCACTACTGCATAGTACTATTTATTTCGCTATGAGTAATATATAGTAATCTATGGACTTTATATATTGTTTTAATATTTTACATTCATTTCAGAAGGTTGACTTACCCCTTAGTTTAAAATACTTGAAATGATTTGCAAGAGTTTGTTCAAATGTTTCTTCTGGGCATACCTTGACCCCACTGGGAAATAGTATTGCCCTCTTTTTTCTTCTAAGGAGGCTCTTATAGAGTTGGCTGTGAGATCTGCCTGGAAGTGGATCGAATTCTGGCAAATTCCCACTCCCTTCTTCCATACCATTTTGAATGTCTGTAAGTTCCTTATATACCATTCTGTCAAGTGGCAAACTGGAATCTTCAGCTAAATCAAACAAAAAGTCCAATAGAAAGTTTGGTAAATTGATGTTAATTGCTCTTATAATGTCTGTATATGATGGAAAAGAGGAAATATGTGGATAGTGAGAAAAATGTAACCATAAAGTACTGTGTGCATATATGGTTACAATTCTAGCCCCATGCATTTTAATCATAGAATAGTTTATATTAAAGTTAGAATAATCAGTATAAATTTGGTTTACTCTCAAGTTAAGAAATAGTATTTTTATCATAACATAAACAAATGTGAATTATAATAAAATAAAACACGTAGAAATGTCTGTAATTAAAGCAGCATTATTTAGATCACTGAGAAATATCTGGTAAACAAGACTATTGTTTCTGTATCAGCTTCTGAGTCCCGGAATTTCTGAATTCAAAGACTTACCCAGCCCTTAATAATCTGAACGGCCGTGGGTGAAAAGTTCAGCATTTTCAGTTATAAATATTGGGTAATGAGTTTTTATAAATGGGGAAAAAATGTATTATTCATTAAGACTGATTTAAATGGTTATTGATAATGTAAATAAAATTTGCATAACATCTAGTTTAAAGTTTCAATGTCAGTAAAGATATAATTCCCTTTATTTTATATAATTTTACTTTCTTTGGTCTTTTGAATTTGAATAGTAAATTTGTATATGTATGTGTTAAGTAATATTTAGTGTTTGCTTTTATTGCTCCAGTTGTCTAGAAAATAGAAAATACAATTCATAAATTAATTGTTATATTGTTATTTTATCTTCTATGATCACTATATATCTTACTATGGAGATTTGTTTCAGCTAGATTTAAGTTGTACTATAACATATTTATTTCATTTTATCCATTAGTGTTTGACATGAAATGATCTAAACATAACTAAAGCACTAATATTGATTGTACTAATGTGCATTCAAGCATACAGTTCCACTGATGTACTAAATTCTAGTTGTATTGACAGTAAATATCAATTATAAGTAAAATATATGAAGGGACAATAAAGTGTGTTACCTGTTGAAGGCTGCAGCTGTCCATCAAGTACTGCCATGCAGAAAAATCCCACAATTACCCAGCATAAATGAATCATTCTTCTTAGCTTTACTAAAGAAACAAATGTGCATTTTAACCTTATGGAGGTTTAAACTAGTTATGTATACAAATGATTCTGAGAAAAATACCTACTTACACAAACTTCCAACTTAGTTTAGGCAAGCAGCCGAATGTGAAATGACAGTCCCTTCACTTAACAGATGGGGAACATTTTTTTTATGTTTAATCTGCACTGGTAAGCTCTTTAGCAGATCTAGTCAAGTTGTGAAGAGAGAGACTGCCCATTGATAGGCTGAGCATTTCACACCTAACTAAACACATCATTTATTGGCTCCAAAGCTCTGCCCTGACAAAAACAAAGGATTTTTTTTTATGTTTGTACATATTTATAATGTATAATGCCTGCCATAAAGCTTCATATGTTTAGCAGTATGAATAACACAGACTGCATTATTATTATTATTACTACTACTATTATTGATAATAATAATTATTAATTAATGTGTATAAGTAGATCATATTACAGAGCATAGACATAAACCAAGAGGTAAAATACAATAAAATCAATAAGAATAAATGTAACTAAAATAAAGATATCATATTAAGCATAAATCAGACCATTTCTTCTGGGCATACTTTGACCCCACTGGTGAATAATATTGCTCTTTTTTGTCTTCTATGGAGGCTCTTTTAAAGGTGAGTTGTGTGAACTGGCATACCCTCCAACATGACCGATAATATTAGGTACAAAATACTCTGCTCCTCAGTTTCCAAACTGATAGTTACTATGGTCACCACCTTTATTCATCATATCATTCATTTAAACCAGATGATTGTGACAGTTGGAAGCTCAGGGGCCTTCTTACTAAGCTGAGGGTTTTTGAAAAGTGGAGAGGTTGCCCATAGAAACCAATCAGATTCTAGCTGATATTCTCTAGTATGCAATTGTTAAGTGAGATCAAGAATGTGATGCTATGGGCAACAGCTCCACATTTCCAAACCCGCAGCTTAGTAAATATGGCCCCAGAAGCGGATTCAATTGTACCTAATAGAAAGGGTCATGTTGGAGGATCTGAACTGGATGGAGGGTTCTGGAAAGGGTCTACTCCTTTCTTCCATCCCATTATGAAATGTCTGTAGGTGGCAGACTGGAATCTTCAACCGATTTAAACAAGAAGTAAACCATGTAATGTAAATTATTGTTTAACCAAAGTACAATACAAAGTTTTGTAAATTGATATTAATTGCTCTTCTAGGGCCTGATTCACACTAAAGTGTGAAATAAGAAGGTGCGGATTCTCATTGATCTGCACGTAACCCGTTTTTAAGAACCTAAAGACACTTAAGAGTGCCATAGGGCTACCTTAAGTTCCCATGCGTATTTTCCTCCTTAAGAAAGAATATACGCATAGAGATTTCTATCCATGCCCCGGCTGCCTCATTTAAAAAACCCCTGCCCACTTTTATTATATTTGTAAGGAGGCTGCATTGGCATAAAAGACCAGACCAGTGTATTTCCGTTCCTAAATGCTACGAACATTGCGTAGTCACCATGACTACTCATGCACAGTAGCAAGATTTTTTAATATACACACCTAAGAAGCCACAGCTTCTTAGGTGTGCATCAGGCCCATAATATCCATATATGATGGAAAAGATGTAATATGTTGATAGTGAGAAAAATGTAATCATAAATTACTGTGTGCAAGTATGGTTCCAATTATAGTTCCATGCATTCTAATAATAGAAAATGAGGTCTAGATTGGGGTGCAAATTAAAGTTAGGATAATGAGTATAAATATGATTTACTGTGAAGTTAACATGACATTATTTTTATCATTATCCATAACATAAACAAATGTGAATTATAATTAAAAATTCTGTAATTAAAGTAGTGTTATTTAGATCACTGAGAAATATCTGGTAAACATGTCTATTGTTTCTTTATCAGCCTCTGAGTCTGGAATTTCTAAATTCAAAGACTTTACAGTCTTGACAAAAAAAAGGAGGATTTTTTGTGTGTTTTTACATATTTAAAAAAAAAAAGAGAGATGCACATAATTCCTGCCATAAAGTGTCATATGTTTAACAGTATGGAAAACATAGACTGCATTATTATTATTGTTGTTGTTATTTATTAATATGACATTGCATGAAAGGGAAGTAGTAGTCCCTATTACAGAGAATAGACATAAACCAAAGGACAAAATACAATAAGATCATTAAAAATGTAATAAAAAATATTAATGATCATATTAAGCATAAAACTGCCCATAAGACACAAATAACTAGATACCTATGCAGAAAAACAAAACTTTATTGTGTGTACTCCTATATACTTGTCACAAATAAGTCCCAAAAACAGAAGTGATGCAAAGTCCAATCAAGTAACGTTTAAGTTGAAGAAGTATCAACTTTCATGGGAATTGGATTTGCTGTTAGTTTTATATAGCAACTAAGAATATAACAGAAATGCTAACAATAAAAGAAGCATTGAGAGTGGAATTTTCATCTAAATATAAAGCTTCTTCAAATAAACTCTGAAAAAACTGTTACATTATGTCACATACAGTATATATTTGTGTTACTAAGGATGGGAAGGGGCTTGATGGCACATATACATTATCAAGCACTCTTAGTAATACTTGGGACTTCATTTGTCATTTGCAATCAAAGCACTGCCTCAAGCCCAGGTTCAGGAGATTGCACAAATTTTGGGAGTCTCCCAGACATTTCAGGAGGAAACTATGTACAGCTCTAATCAGATGTTAACCTCTATCAAAAAGCATTCCTAATATAAGACACTTCCTTTCCTTATTGAACAGACAACAGATCAGATATTTCATATCCATACATAAAAACAGATGACCCTTTTTCCTTCTTAAAAATCAGACCACAGATCTCTTACTGTTACTGTCCTGCAGCTGGACTGCATTTTGATTGGTGGATGACTCCAATCATCCACTAGTCAGCATGATAAGACTGCTTATCCCTCTGATTCATGAATGGCCAGAGCCATCCTCCAATCAGCATGCTGACAAACTGCAAACTGCTTGGCAGGCCCCTGGGCGGTACGGAGGGGATTTTGCCTGGCCTTTTTTCTCTGGGGGCAATGTGCACCCTGCACCCACTATAGAAACACCACTGCAGACACACCATCTCTGTTCCTAGTCAGCAAAATATCTACCTTCATGTGAGTGTATTATTACTTTTCCTTTAATCATTCTCTGAAGATAATGCACTATTAGTGCCTTTTTGTCTGTTTTTTCCCACATAATACTGGAAATTGGTACAAGAGACATAAATAATCGGAAAGACCTATAATCCTTAGGCAAAAATTATTTGAGAAAAACATAACTCTGAGGATCTAAATAAAGATCTCTAAAAGTGGAACTATATTCTCAGAAGAAATTGACTATTGTTATTCATCAATCTATTGGGGACTGTGAGTACACTAAATTGTAAAAAATGAATCTGTTATTTTCATATACTATTTTGGAACGGGTATTTATAACCTAATAATCCTCTCTAGCGCCACACATACATACAAAATATATGGTTTCTTGTTGAGATTTAGGTTTGTGGTTTTGGGTTCCACAAGTACAAAAAGGGGGTGTACCACTTTAAAGCCCTAAATTAAGGAAAGCGGTCCTAAACCAAAGGAAAGAGCCCTGAACTTTTCTAAAATACAGACAACAAAAACAATGGTATGGATAGGGAATAATGCAATAATGATAAAATTAAATTAATAAATAAACAATGAACAATTGAAATTATTATAGATACATAGCGGCATATAGAGAAAAAGATCTTTAAACAGCCATTTTTGTTGTGATAAATAATGTACCTCAAACCACCTAGCTTCATATTTGCTGCATCTCCTCACCGTCCCGCACCTTGTCCTGACCCAGTGGCGCACCCAGGGGGAGTTTCTGGTTGCCCAGAAACCCCCCAGATTGAAAATTGAACAAATAAATTGAAAAATGTGCAAAAAAATGGAAAATCTAAAAAAGGGGCGTGACTTCTTGTGTGTCGTGAAAGGGGCGTGGCCTAGCGGCCATGTGAGGCAGACTGACATTGAGGATAATGGTCCTGGTCTGTGCTGCAACAGGAAAGCAGGTGAGGATGGTGAATGGGTCACAACAAATTCAACAGTGCTTGTGGACTGACACAAGTTCTGGTCCATAGTGTAATGTGCTCTGTAATGCATTGTGTACTGCTATTGCTATTACATCTGTTCCTGCAATATAAAACTACTATTTTACTGTGTAAAATAAGTAAATTATAAATTACTTAAAAATATTAAAAACAGGACTTGTTACAGACAATAACAGCGCAATTCCTTAATGTAGATTTATTTTATTTTTATTGTTTTTAAATCTACATGATAAACTTCCTGCTTTCACAAAGAATATTAATGGACGTCTTAGATATTTTGGCAGTCAGTTAGTACGACCATATTATCAGTATTATCATTTTACATATGTTTCTTTTAACATCATATTAATTAGCGCTTTACAAATTTAAACAGTACTTTAACCTCTGCTGCATTACAGTCTAATTCCCTAACACACACACGCTCATAGGCTAGGTGTAATTTTTGCACCGTGCGGTATGACAGTGGGGGACAGGGCGGCAGCAGAGCTTTAACGGGACAAACTTTATTTGTCCTGTTTTCAGGCTCCAAAATGTTCGGAGATATGCTAATATACCCCACATGTGTTACACATATTGGAAACCCCCCTTTCAAAATCCTGCATTTGCCACTGGACGTCTCTTGCAGCCGACGTTAATGGACACCGTACACCGTCTGGACACACTGGAGTGGAGAAGAACAATCAGGGTACTCAGTAGATCGGATCAACTTAACATGTTTCGGGATGCTCCCTTTCTCAAAAAAACGATGACTTTTATGCAGTGAGGCAGCAAGAGCCTTTTAGTGCAGAAAAATATTTGTTTGTAAAATATAATCCTGCCTGAGCTGGCCGCATAAGACCTGTACTCAACAAATAAAGGTTGTCTTCTCAAGTAAAAAAAAATTCTTCAAAAAGGAAGAATTCAAGTATTGTTTCTCCATAGAATGATTGCCATGTAAGAAATTCAACAGCCTTGGTGTAGATGGAGAAAATGAATTACCACACAGAGAAAAACTATTAAAGACTCCCGCTACCAAACAATATGCTATACAAAATATTAGGAATGAGCTTTTTGCTCGACTAGATCAGATAATACTGAATTTCCAAGTGTACCTACATCATTTGCCCCTAGATATTTACCTAGTTTCACCTACTTTTTGAGCAAAATGACTAAAAATAATAATATTAAAAAAACAAATATTAATGCTTAGATTATTAACGGCTCATGATTTAGTAGTGATTGTGCATCTTATATAGACTCCCAGGGCTTTAGTGAGGATGGTGAGGCCAGTGCCCGTGACCAGGGGGATAGAGGTGCTCCATCAAAGCAACAGCCGGATTCCTGGGTGATGGCACAAGTTGCACCACCCACTCTACAGCCCCAGCAGCAGGCACAGTGTCGCATGATTGCCTGACTTGCCACTGTTAATAACATTCCACAAACATATGTAATATAATTTTTTTACCTAAAAAAATGAGGTGAAATGT